>JAQFYM010000245.1:0-89125 GCA_034694785.1 Agrenia bidenticulata
CCTTAAATCTTATGTCTACAAAATCCCTGAAACTCTAGTTAAATTACAAGGCATTTTGAACTTACATTATTCTATATATTAAATTTGACGGACATTCAACATTAGGCACAAGGTATAGAGGTTGCCAATGTCAATTTAATTAGTTCCAAGAGATTTAATAATTATTTAGTATCATCATAATTTTAATATTTATTTAATATCAACATAATTAAAACCCTAGTGGAAATAACAAATAACAACTGGACGATTAAACACGAAAGCTTTAAAAAAAATCTCATGTACTAATAAAGCCGAGTAAGTATGTCCCAAGTAATTGCCTGTAGTATTAACTTGTCTCGGCAATAATAGAAGAGACTATACGAAGGGGCAATGAAATGATTCCAAGTAGCCAACATGACATGAGAGATTGGAGGGTCTGAAAGTCTTCAAGAGTCCTCTCCTCCAAGTTCCCAGGAGTGTTTGTCATCAACGTCAACCACCCTGTGTTACTGTTAGAAATTAGAGGCTTCTTTGTACAGAGAAATATCCTTCCCCATAGGACTTGATCCTTCTTACACAATTGTGTAACAAAACAACATAAATATACACAGAAAATTAATCATATAAAATCTCATGTTGGGATATATAGGGGGATATTAGTGTCATATAGAATGTCGGTGGTGGTGGGAGTGTGACATCATGGCTCATTAAACATTCGTCTAGTTACATTGGAAGGGGGAAATGGAGGAGGATTTAGCCTCTTTAGTATTTATAAGCCTCCGTCTCATTCATTACATTTTATTTCATTACTCCACTCACAGAGTCATCTTCATATGGCCTAGGACGTTTATGAATTATGGGGTTGACAGTACACGCCCCTTCCATCCACTTGGAATGTAAGATTCTTATCTGTTTAATGACTTTTGATCAGTGTTGTTTTTTTATGATCGTACACTGTCCGGCCCGATCGACTAGGATTGATGAGGACGGGTTAAAAACTTGGACGGGGTTGGATTTTTTTTAAAGGATTTGAGGTTTTTTTGAGCCGTTACATAAGAAAGTGCGTTATAGTTTGAGATGTATTGAGTATGAGATTGTTAATTCAAAAACTAGTAGCCATAAGTTGTAAATATCGGTCGTTTCGTGTGTCTTCATGACCATGGAGGGCCATTTCCATGATCTTCATGTGAAAAGTTTTTATCCAGAGTATTCCAGAGAGTTTCGAGTGTCTGCCGATTCGGGCTGAGGTAGTTGCTATATAGTAAGTCGGTAGTGGGAGGATATGTTTTAAAACATATTTTTAAATGTTAAGAAATATACAGTGAGGTAGAAGGTAGTTTTCTTTGCTGACTGAATCAATAATTCATAACCTTTAGAAAAAATCGGGATAAAAATCCCAACCGGGTATTCACACACACAGTCGTAACTCGTAGACGGGAGATATTTTTGGAGGCTTTAAGAGAAAAGGGCTAAAGTTCTTTGGCCTTTATGGCTCAACAATGGAAGGGAGGAGGATGTGTAAAGTTTGCTAAGCTTTCAGCAAGTGATTAAATCAGTGGAACAATGAAATGACATCTCCATCCATTTGCTTGAGACGGCAGTGGGGGCAAGGAGGATATACCCGGGTGTTCATGGAGGTGCGGAGACTGTGCCTCTGAACTTTACAATGATATTTGCCAGAGAGAGAGTTTAATGTCCGGGGGAAAAGGATCCGTTTCTCCGGGTGACATTCTGATAAATGCCGGGTGATATTTTTTTTCTCGGGGATTTTTCCATAATTTCTTTCTACCCCGTTGAGTACATTCTTGGCATATTAATCACTTGGCAATTCCTTAGCTAAAGCTCTCGTCCGTTTTGCTTGAGGAGAAGGAAGTTGAAAGAGATGAGGAAATGGTTCTATAAGTAATAACAATATCAGGGGTGGAGGATAGAGGAACAAACAGGGATATGACACATAAGGTGGAGGGGAAAGTTCCATTCCCAACTTTCAGCTTTTTTGTTATAAGGGAACTTTGTGAGGGGAGAGGTTGGAGAATTTGACATTTTCATTTTTGGAACGGCTGTTTTTTATTCAATTGTGGATAATCTAATTGTTATGAAGGGAAAATTTAGTATATATAATTGTTGAATTTAAAGAGCCATTTAGGATACAAAAAAATCATAATGATTCCGAATTTTGAAATTTAGAAACCTAATAATAAAATCGATATCAGAAACGTTGTAGTTTAATTCTAAATCTCCCCAAAAAAAAACTTGAAAACCCTTTGAATTGAATTTCAACCGAAAGAAATTTTATTTCCCATCTAATAAATAAAAAAGAATGTGAGATGCCACTGGAGAAGTTCCCTCCGGCCCACAAGAAAGGGTGACAAAGAGTTTTAGCGTTGATGGTTGAGTGAAGCCTGTTTTTTTATGTGTAAAAGAGAAAAGCTGTTTTGGAATATTAGAGATTATGATTTGACATTATGATGAGATTGATTTTCTTCAGGGGAACTTCCTTATTCCCCAACAAGGAGAGAGAGAAAAAAAACTAGTCATCTCATGGGGTTTTAGTTTGTATAAAGGAGAGGGAGGTTGACAATGGAAATCCATTTGCACACAAGTTGTCTGGTGATGACATGAACATCCTCATTGAACACCCCCACTACCCAAATATAACACCAAAACTTTATTATCATGTGCACTTGGGAAAGCAGCCAGTGTGACATAATATCACCTCGGACTAGGACCAACTTACCAACTAGTATCCACTCCACCAATCTTTCTATAGAGCCCTTGGAGCTATCGTAAACATTGGGGGATGTGGGCTAGCGAAAACTAAGGACACGATGGCCCTTCCTTGGGCTTGTCTTTCTCATCATTATTATGATCATTACAATGTAGAAAAGAGATGCTGGGGACCCATGCTGCTTCTCATTGTAAAATAAACATTGTGTTCTACAACAATAGCTTGTACCTGGGTATATGAGTTACCTTAAATCCATAAGCTAAGAACTGCAGGGGGCCTTGCTGGGGTTCATCGTCTCGTGTGTCATTTGTAACAGTGAAAGTGGCAGGGATTCTTGATCGGGGATATTGACCGCTTTTTTGAAAAATGGGGGCAGAGTTGGCGGGGGGGGTTTATTAAATGGGATTTTGGAATTGATATTTTGAAACTCTATTGACATCTCAATAGAAGCGGGTGAAACTTTAAATAAGCTGTTAACCCGTGTGTCTCATTTATCGGTTATATGAGATGCGACCCAAGAAGCCGGGTAGGGAAATAGGATATAAAAGTGTGGGTCCCCGAAAGTAATTTTAGTTGTGGGATTGGGGCTTTACGTGCTTTCTCTCACTCACGACCACCACGGGCTAAAGAAGTCCCACTGACACCTCATTCCATGTACAACAATACCCCCACTACCTCCTCTATCTCTGACCTCATCACCTGACCACAAACAAGAGACTATATATAAGCCCATACAACCACAATCCTTTAGTCCATGTCACCCTTCAACTTGAGATAACATTTTATCCCTTCATCCGAAATGATGTACAGAATTGTAGCTGTAGTCACTAGAGCAGCCTCGCAGATACTCCGCAGGAGCTCTAAGCTATTCTATTAACTTCCTAGTGTTAAAACGAGACTTTTTTTTGCAGAGAAGTGTGTAGAGATATTTTTTTGGTTGGTTGTAGTGGGCCGTGTTGGGCAGTGGTGGTATGTGTGTTATCGCGTGTTTAAGTTGTAGACGAGTTGTGAGAATAATGTCCAGTAGGGTCTCCTCACCCTCTTCAAACTAAACGAAACTTTCCCTCACGTGGAGATTGACTTGTTTTACTCTCGTTATTGACCTCTTAGTCTGTGGAGTAGACTTTAGTTTCTGTTGAGAAGGGACTGGAAGAGTTGTAGGAAATGAGACAGTATGTATACCCTGGGCATGAGGGCATGGAAGAACCCTGGACTTTAGTTGAATGCAATGGACACGGGTTTAGTTATTTGAGCTTGTTGTAAGTTAAGAGAAGTATTAATAATACACACGGCTTATTGTTCAATGAGGATAAGTTGGTGGAAATCATTTCTCCCTTTTTTATCCTCCGTTCGTGAGAATGGAGAGTTCACGCGATTTTTGAGGGGACAAAGTTTGGAGAGTTTTGAGAAACTGTGTGTACATCGTAAAAGCAGTGGGGGATTCAGTTGGGACTTTGGGACTGAAAGATAAAAGACTTTTTCAGAGCTAACCGATTTGTTCTTAAGCATTTGTGGATGATTGGGTGAACGGTTATGGAAATGGGTGTCGGGGATTTGTCGGAGTTTCTGCTAACGAGAGCATGTTGGGAATTTTGAAATGTTTATTGGATCATGTTATGTCATATGGAGGGACGATGATGGAAAAATTTATAGAAAGTCTCCCCGAGTTTTCTGTTTTCCAATCCTCGTTTAAGTGACCGGTTACTGACTTTCAATAGCTTCTATAGCTTTAATTCATAAAACTTTTATAGCTTGAGCACTGGAGGTAATGGTTGGGGATATTTAGGAAGAAACCACGTGAGATTTATTTTTATTATCTTTATCTTAATCGTTTTGTCATAAACCTAGTTTTTGTAAATGTCAATTGTGACATGGGAGGAAATGCCAACTCAAACTATGGCCACGTCCGAGCAGCCGTGGAAAGTTGTTTGAGGACCACAGCCTAAAGCCCCGGGCTTTCCTAGCCCGCACTCTCCCCAGTTATTCCCTACAATATGTGAACAATTTCAGATTTGAAAGTAATTAAAATTCGGATGATTGTAAAGTTTAACGTACCAGTTCTGTAGCGCCAACGCAAGACGCAGTTGTTACACCTTAAACTACCCGGAAGGGTCAAAGTGAGATTGTAGTACTTGCCCGCACTTTCGGTTACCATGAACTTGTTTGCACTGACCCCAGGGCTGGAAATAGTCAGTAGGTTTTCCTCATAGCATTTTGGGTCGAGGTGGGACTTGGGGTCATCTCTTGCACAAAGTTTGAAGTCAAAGTAACCCTTTTGACCATAAGTGAGTTGGACCATGACGGGAATTTCCTTGGGATTAAAAAATAGTTTTCAATAAGAATAAAAACTTTATTATGAATAATATTTTTTTAAATATGAAACCTGTCCAGCTTTGTAAGTCCTGACGATAATGCCCTTTGCAAATGCCCCTCCGTCTTCATTAGCTCTTGGTACGGGGTCATCTATAGGGTCACCACAGATTCCACAACTCTTCCTCTCATCCTCTCCGACCTTCAAAGTTTTAAAATTATTTGAAAATGTCAAATAGATTAACTAGAGCCCAAGGGTCAAGTCTGGTCAACTTACAAGAGCTCCACCGCAATCCAAATGATTGTCATTGTAATTCTGAGGAGGGTTACGGTCCTTGAATTCTGGGAATCGCCATATAGATGACCTGTTAGGGGGCTCTAATAACCTCCCGTTCGAATCTCCCAGCCTTATCAATGGAGATAAGGTCAAAAGTAGTGTTATGAGGGTTTTTGAAATTTTGGAAACTTCCATATTTATTCTATTGAGTCCAGATTGTAAAAAACAGAAGGACAAGTAATTTCCAAAACTGAGGGTGGTGTGGTGCTCGGTGGAATAGTGGTATGCACAAATAACAGCCCCGACTACTTATCTAGCAACATCAAGTCATTAGCACTAATGGCTCTTTTATGTGGTCATTTGTCGAGAAAATGAGGCCTTCTGTTCCTACTCTTACGTGCTTCTGAATACTAGTCCTCCATTTTAAAATTAAATTACAAGCACTTCAAGTACCTCTAAAGCACAATGACGTAGACTAAAGGGTTAAAAATTGTGAAAATATAAAGCCAATATCTTTAATGTCCCTGTGCACTGTGTCATTATTATTTTTGGGAATGTTTAAAACCTCCTCCTTGTTTATAAAATTATGTATGAAACTCTATGTAAGTAGATTTTGTTAGGGAGGAGTTAAGAGTAGAACAAATAAATGTTTTCAAACGTCTCTTAGGCCGTTTAGAAGGGCCTAAATTGTTACTACCCCCGAGTAAGTGAAAGCGATTGAGATTTGAAGATACACAATTGATTACAAGCCCTCTAGCCCTAAGGGAAAGTTCACCCTTGTTTCACAATCCCAAACTCTTTTCTTTATTTTGAAACAGGGAAAAAAATCAGAAAGAAAATAACCTTTCTCTTAAGGGTGTGCCAGGGTGTGGAAAATCTATGTACTCGTGAAACACAGTAGGGCGAGTAGGGCTTTAAAAAACGGTGAAATAAACCCGGGGTGGGTAACACTGAAGGTAGGAGAGTAGAGTATGAGTGGTGGATAGGATTTTTATGCGTGAAGGTCCATGAAATCTATTAGATACGAATCTCGTCTACAATATAAAATATAATTCGGCTGAAATGTATATTTCTTAGTATTTCTGCTCGTGGATAAGGACTGGACGGAGTTTAAAGCTGATTTACTAGACTATAAGACAGCTAGACATATTATTATGACAGTGTCGAGAAAAGTGACATTTGGACCTTCAAAAAGGTCTGTATGAATAGCGGCCCATGAACGGGCCTGTAGACGTCTAGTTATAACTATAATAGTAAAGATATCCTTCGAACCGAACGAACTCTTTTTGGTAAGCCAATGAAGTATGTAATATGTAACAAAACTCTAGTTTTAGAATCTGGGATTTTTATTTAAAAAAGAACTAGATAAGGTTACTTAGAAATAAAAAAATTCAAGTCTTGAGTAAAGTTGTTGAATCCCCTGGAGGATGAGGATAAGGTCGGAATCCATATCCATCCTCCCGTCTTCTAAAAAACATCCATCCTTCTCCATGGATTACAAAGAATTATTATTCTCCAATTAGAGTGGAAAGTAAAAGGGTATGGAAATAATAGGAACATCTCCAGAGGAACCCCCTAGGGAAACATATTATACTCCTACCTTATATACCTATCACTTTCTAATTGGGATTGGATAAAAAATATCAAAGTTTCTGGGAAACTGTCTTTAAATAAAATAAACTTTTTTTCCGCTTCAATGCTCCAAGAATTTAGTTGAGAGGATAGGAAACACGTGGAGGATTTAAACAAAAAAATTTACTGAGGATTATCATTGGATTTAATTCTTGTCTACTACACACCTCACTCTGGCCTCGGACATTTATGCTGGGACAAATATTAGGGAGGTTGAGATACAGTGAGTTTTGGCTTGTTGTGAATTCACGAATGTTAAGAGCATTACCAGATTGATACAGAAGCCAAAAGCATTTTATCTTCAACCTCCCTATTGTAAGATAAATGTTTATTAAGGGTGTTTGAAATGAAATGGCTTTTTCGTCGTTTTGAAATATGTGTGGGGATAATTGTACCAATTGGGTTACATGTCGGAGAGATATTTGTCGTGGAATATATATGCGAGTGTGAAAGGTCTCAGAATGTGTTGTAATAGTTGGGATTGGAAGTACAAGGTTTCCGAGTTTTCCAATAATGTATTTTGAAAAGATATGAAGAGAATCTAAAAAGTCCATGCTAGAAGATAAAGTAAGGGCCCAAGACTTTCTAATTTTCTCTGGAAGGGAAATGGATGGATGTATTTTTTTTTGTTTTTACTTTGGTGAGTAAATATTGGGTGGTATGGTTGAATGATTTCCAATTTGGGGGGAAGTATGGGTTGGACAAGCAAGTTGGAAGTGGAGAGGAGATTGGAAAAGCCAGATAGTTGGAAATTCATAAGATTGAGAAATATCTTTTCTATACGTCAATATCTAATATCGTAGAGATAAGCTTCAGTTGGTAAACTCTCTGAGGCTGTTCATGTCCGGTGGTGGTCGGTTGGTCGGTGGTGGTCACTCTTCTCTAGTCTTACAAGGAATTTCTTGTCCAGGGCTCTCAAAATATTTTGATGGGAAAAACAAGAAAGTTTCCCTTTACTTGGAGATTGTGGAGGTAAAATATTTATTGCTTATCATTATCATTATTAATATTATTATTATTATCTTTATCTTTATTATTAGCATTAGGGAAGAGTGGGTTATCGATTTTATGAGCCATGTAATGAAGGAGATACTTTCCTTTGGGATTTAGCTGTTTCAGCAGATTTGAGAGGAGTTTTAGGATTTTATTATTAGATTAGTATGGGTGGATGTTAGATTTGATTAAAATCCCATGATATTGAAACGATCTTGTTTCTTCTTTAAACTTAATGAGCGAGATTTAGTCGTGAAAGAGAATAGCTTAGGCTCAAGCTTTTTCTAATCAACTCGAGATTTCGTAAAGTTTAATGTCTCGACTATACAGCGTTTAGTATTCGTTACACTTAAAGGCATCTTAGTTGGGTTGAAGAGTGCTATTTTTGTAACATGAGTAAGATATCTTTAATGGACAGTCAACGTCAAATAGTAAAATTAAAAGACATAAAAAAACTTTTGTACAATATTATTCAAATGATTCTTTGTATTTCTACTCTTCCATAACGAATGGATGGATTTTAGATCTGAATAGTTCATTAGATTGACTAGACTAAAAGTAACAGCAAAATGACCCTTGACCTCCTTAAATTCTAACAATAGTATCCTTGATTACGATTTAAATATAATTTACCTTAGTTCAGGTTTACCCTGGAAAGGTTTTCATGTGTTCCTTTGTGTTACAAGAACATGTTCATCATCATCATGCCAAAAACAAGTCAAGAGCTTTCCATCTCTCTCTTATGATTTTTGTGGTTGGATAAAAAAAGGACTGTAAAAAAAGAGGAATAGAGTAAGAACTAGGAATAAGATTGGGAAAGTGAATGGAGTGACTTGGTGAATAAATATCCAACCCGGGTATTTTTTTTCTCTGTCCCGAGGAAGAAGGTAGTTAAGGGAATTGTAGAGATCGAGTGTTAAACTGGGAGAAAATATCTCGGCCTTCTCATTCCAAACTCAAGTCACGTTATCACTCCAAGAGTTGTTCTTACATTTAGATTCTTATCCACCTTTCTTGCCCAGTACTACCCGGGTAGCCTTATAATAATACCCGCTATTTAGAACTTAAATAGCTTACAGAGCCATTTTTATCCCTCCACCTTCTGTTTATTATTGTTATTATCATTTCTTGAGGATTTTAATTCTTACTTCTCACTTTACACTATAGACTCGACTTTTTAAAGCTTTTAAGGGTTTTCTGATTGGGATTGAATATTTTTTGATCCTCTTGATAGTTGAAATTGAAATTTTATTATTGGTCACTTGTCTGATTTTGAATGTTCTGGACGGTGTAAAAAATATTGAGGAACTTTGTAAATTTGGGGTGGTAGTGATAGATTTCATTCCAGTATTGGTTCAAAAGTGTAGAGTGTAATAGAAAATGGGAGAGAGAAAAAGCTGTGTAAAGTATAAAGAAAAGAATCTAAATGATTGTTGATCTTATTCGGTCGTGAGAAGACAAACGTTTTTGGGGAGTAAAAGTTTGTTTTATCCCTACGAGTCTCATAGGTTTCAAAGTAAAAGATGTTGTACGTGTCTAACTCTAAGTTGGTCTTGAGCTTATAAGGAGATGCTTTCTCCAGTTGATATCCATGTTGAGAGATGAAAGGGTTGGTGGTGGTGGATTGGGTGTCTTGTTATCCTCAAGAAGGATGTTGTAGCCTTTAGTATGAGAAGATCCTCACGAGTTTCTTCACTCAAAGTGAGCCACTCTTGAAAGTTAGACTCTTTTTCTCAATTATCATTTAGAAGGCACTTCTCAGCCCATTTCAAGTACACGACCGGGACTCACAACTATCACTTCATTCATCAATCCAACTCAAACTAGTTTACAACACTTACAGGGTGTTACAGGATCTTTCAAGTCTCCTTTTCAGCTCTTGTAGTACAAAGTACATCCCATTTTTTTCGAATCCCTGCGTTTCACTAGTAATCTGAAACAAAAACCAATTGTGACGAGGCTAGGATTCGAACCTAAGAGTTTATTATTCCTTCAGCACTCAACCATACGCCGATAGTTTAAAAATTTATTTAATCGAAAATCTGCTCTTTATTAAGAGTGGCCCATCGCCGGGCATGTACACGTCTAGTGTAACCTCAGCCTTGTAGGAATTTATTAGACTGATTGAAAAGGTTGTAGGCCGTTTGAAGACGGTGGAATAAACCTGGAACCCAATCGAGTCCTTCAACACCGAATCCCCGAAAAGTTAAAAGGAGTTAGCTAAATTAGAGCCCGTTCCAAAATACTTGTTTCAATTTCGTAAAACGAAGGTCTTTGCCAACTCAGGAGCTGGTCTTAAGCCGGTTACAATAGTTGCCTCTTCTTGTCATTTAATTTAGTGGTGGAATTGGCTAGGAGTCCAAATTACTATTTACCCTCTTTGGAAATGTTGAAGAGACAGGTTGGGAATGATTAGGAAGACGTGACCAATTTACTCCTTACAATGCTCAGCTTAGCACACACAAACTCCCCGAGAAAAAAAACAATCCGGGTAGCCAATTTCAATTTCAGAGTGGAATAACACTCGAGACTTGGTGGGCAGAGTGGCCTTATTTTTTTCGCAACGAACTGGACCTTGTTGTTGACAGTTGACATTTGGAAGGCGGGTTTATGTCCGGAACTCTAAAGGGATTTCTTTTATTTGATTTAGTTTTTTTTATCTCCCAAAGGTTAATCATGTCAATAAAATGTTATTTGGGCTAAGAGGTAATAAAATGGGTGAAAATAGAGCGGGGGCTAGTGAAACAAGAGTGAGTTGATATATGCGGACATTGTTTGATAAAATACAAATATGGACTGAAGCATGGAACATAAAATCTAACACATAGGAGTTAAATATAATTAGAGAGGGATTTACGACTTGTGTAGCTGGAGAGAGTGGGATAGAAGAGAGGTGAAATTTATACAAGGAGAGGAAAGCGGGTAAGATAATACCCGGTTTGGGTTGTGCGTGATAAATGTGCATTAGTTTGGGTATTTCTACGGAGCTCTTTCTGTCTTTGTTGATACGGCTATTTCTGGCTGTGTTATTATTATGGGATAAACAATAAGAATATTACACAAATGGACTCAATAACTCGTGTTCAACTATTGTTTTTGCCTTATTTATTCATTCAACTCTTTTTTTGGGGATGGTGGAAAATGAGGGAAATTCTGTCGACCCAAATTGATTAAATAGTATCGACATTTTTAGAGTTGGTTCAATTTTTTAGTATCTCAAGGGAGGCTAAATTATTGTGAAGAGAGAATTAATTTTAACGCCAAGTATGGAATTTCAAAATCTCAATTTAAGATATGGATCTAAGAAGGTCTTAATGTTATGAACACCTTGAGAGCTAATAAAATCCAATGAATCCAATTAATTGAAATCTGTGCAGTACACATGGAATGTAAATCCGCATAGACACCAGAGCTAAGAAATTGTAGCGCGTGTCAGAGTCGTTAATTGAACTTGACATGGAAGGAACAACATCCAAACTTATGACTCCAATCAGCAATAGATTATGAGGAAATATTCCCATCCATTTCCTATATCCCTTCATAACAAATGATTCACTAAATAATTTAACAATAGACAATCTCCATACATTCCCCTCATAACTCTACACACAATCGAATGCAGCCCTACTGGATTCGAATCAAAATCCTCCACCCTATTCCATCTCCACCACCACCACCCAAAATCTCTACCTAATTTCTCATTAGATTATTAATTCTAAAGTAGAAAGGACAAGCCTTGAGAATAGATTCCGTGTTTCGTGGGCGGTGTGGGGGAGATTTACGGCTTCTCAATCCCGCAACTGCTCTATGCACCTTAGGCCGTATCAATATTCCCTGATCTGTCTTACTCAATCTTCATAGAGAGCCCAACCCTCCTCCCTTAACTCCAAGGGATTACCATAAAACTTTCCCTTAAGGTTTCGGGTGACAACTCCTCCTTCGGGATTGATTAGCCTTGATTGTTTTTGGCATACAAGGTTGTAGTTAGTGTAATGTTTTCTAGTGGCTTTGGTAAGGCTGGGTTTTTTATCTGGAGGAATGCATTTTATTTATGGATTTATTTGATAGGATGTGAATAGAGGTAAATGGCTCATAAAATTGAGACTCTCTGGAGAAAGTGTATAGAGAAAGCTTGTCCAGAGATGGTCCAGATTGAAAAGTTTGTAGTGGAGAGTGGAGAGTAGAATGGGCAACTCCGTGCTGTTTTATTACACCTGGGGATAAAGGTGCTTTCTGTAGCTAAGAAGTTTGGGAAGGGGGGGGCACTTGAATTTCTCGATATTATTTTTATCATCATAATCCTATGATCCGTAGGCAGTTTTTTTCCTTGTGAAAATGTTTATTGCTCAGCTGAGTAAGCTGACTCTTTTCTGAGCTTTGATATAAAATAAGAGAAGCAGGATGTGAGTGTTTATAGTTTCTTTGTGCTGATAGAGAGAGGTACGCGAGGATAAGGATTTATGGATTCATTGGCTGTAGAGAACTAACTAAAGTAGATACGGATAAGAACGTAAGGACTCTTGCTTTGTGACTTCCAGATTTATTGAGCAGGAATTTATTAATCCATTGAACTGAGCTACGATTTGTGAATATGAAGGTTTTTTTCGTATCAGAATTAAATTTCTGAGTTTAATTTGATTGGGGTGGAGTTTAATTGATGAATCGTCTCAAAACTGGACAATTGAAATTAAATTACTGAACGGAGGATTTCCAGTCCCCTAACGCTTTCCAGTTGTAGGAAATGTCAGAGCCCAAGTTAGTTGATACTGACGAATAAAAGTAGTTGTTCTGCTCTGGTTGTGTATTTAAAAAAAGAGCCGTAAAGCCCTTGTATTCCATGCCCAATAAATCCAATTCATTCCTAACGTCCATCACGTGCTCAAAGCTCTCAGTCTTGTGCATAATTAATTTAAATGAATGAAATGGAAAGAAACCAAGGGTGATTTTAATGGATGGAGTAGTATGAAAAAATTCCGAGCATCTTCCCCCTGCCCACCTTAATTCTTAGACTTTAGTAGCAAGGGCAAAGGGGAATGAAACGGTACAAGGCCGTAGATAATACAAGAAGTTTAAGTCTCCTTAGTCTTAAATGAAGAAAGACGAGGGCCCATAATCCTTGGCCATTACCCAGAGGCGTACACAAAATGTGTCCGCTCGCATGTTCCACTCGAATAAGGAGGGACGGAGAAGAAGCCTATCTCAATCTTGAATAATGAAAATGAATTATATTCTTCACTCTATAGAGGAGCTATATAGAAGCTTTCTCTATGGGAGAAAAGGCCTATATAAAAGTGATGGTAATTCATGTACCTTCATGTAGACAGGGCAATTCCAAAAAGGGAGGACTTGGCCTATTCAAATTTGGAAATGATGTGGATATGAGCTGTGCGTGGGGTGGTGTGTCCATTCCTCATATTAATTTTGGATGCCGAGGGTCCAAGACATTAAGACTCAGTAGGGGCCATTAACTTGATGATTATGAGTGTCCATTGTGTAGATGAATTTATATGTATTTTTATTATTATGAGTGGGCTGGAATGAGCTTGTAAATATGACGGTCCTTGTTTTCTCCAGGTTTGTCATCGGAGATCTACCTGGTGAGGGAGGGGGTGGTCAATGACTATGCTCTCAACTTCATCGTCAATGTCCCTACGCATATTGAGCAGCTGAACTTCAAGTGGCAGTCCCTTAGCAAGCGACCGGTGAGTTATATATTCAAAGTTTTTTTTAAATAGTTTTGGAGCAGATTAGCGTAGTACTTAAGCACCGGACCTTAAGGTTTCAGAAACTTCAAATTTGAAACTGGTTGACCGGATTTTGAACCTAACCTAATCGGAGGATTTTGAATAGTTGAAATAAAAACTCCTCGACCCCAAAAGCCGGCAATTAAATAATATTTCCTGGAGTTAAAGTTTCTGAAAATAATCCACGTGTTTTCCATATCTCACGGCTCAGCTCATATCCTCCAATTAGTGGAGAAAGTTTGAAAGCCTACCTACATCTGGCATACTCATATAAGTATACGGGAGAAACACCCGGGTTTTCCCCCCACTAATTTCCATAAGGTCACGGATCACCAATCTTTGTGAGGATGCATAGGGAGCTTTGATACGACCCACCACCATCCGTCTTAATTAACTTCTCCATGTGGAGAGTATGAAGTTGCATTCATCTTCTTCCTCTCCAGTCGTTAGCAATCGGATGGATGGGCTGAAAACTCAATCTACCATTTATAACTGAAATCATACAGAGCTGTGGTACTACCCGGGTTCAATCAAATACCCGCCTCTATCTTCTCAAAAGTATAAAGAAAGCTAGATACAGCTATGTATATTCATAACTGGCTTATAAGGGCCCTAGAGGGGTAACTTATGTATGAACGGCCCTTGATTTGAATCTGTTCAAAAAACAGTGGCTACCTTGTAGATTTCGTTAGGATAGAAGATATTGTAATAGAAGTCGGCTCGGGTTTCTGGTGGAGTACCCGGGGGGCGGTTTCAGTGTCTGGGACGGATGTCTAGGAATGGGTAGTTTTGTTGGTGGCAAGTCTTGAGTCTTGTGCAATAGCCGGAGTGTATGAAATAGTGAAATGCCCGGATTTTGTTTGATTTGGTAAATTCTCCCCTCAGAAACTTTGCTTTGGTCTGATTGTCTATTCTCTTTTGTTGGATCATGTCAGGCTTTGATGAACTTGGTTTAATTATTTTCCTTGATGAGAAATGGGCTCGCACTTGGAAGGATTGGAGGTAGACGAGATGGATGGGATATCACCAGCGTGGATTTCAAAGAGGCAGGAGGGATCGGATTCGGGGATTTCATATCCTTTATTATACGAGTATAACGTTAGACTTAGAATTAGGACCTAGGGCTAACTCGATCCGATGAGGAAATGGACGTGATGTAAAAAATTTGGCAAAAACACCCGGGGTTTAGTTATCATAAAGATAAAACCCATGTGAGCCGTTTCTTAAAAGTTGTATTTTAAATTTAAAGACAAAAGAAAGTGTCTAAAATGGTTGGATAGTTTTTTAAATAAAGATGATAAATCTTGTCAACCAACATGTCACCTTTCATGGTATAAAATGGTTTTAAAGATAATCCTCGTCTATATTTTTGGGTAAGATGATGGTCGTTGGTGCTCCAGGAAGGAACTAAATAATTCATCCCTTAATAAAAGGAGTAAAAGCGGATTTTGGAAATGGGACATACGGGCCAAAGTGGGGGCTGGAAGTTTTGAGACTTTTAAGTGCTCACTTTCTAAACTGTGAACATTGTTGGGTAAAGGGAGTTAAAGGCTGAATTGTTCTTGGAGGTCACCGTGTCTCCACATGGATTTGGCACGCTCTCCATTATTTATTCCCAAGTTACCAACACGTAAGCCACGGTCGTTTCAACACCTCCTTCCTTCGTACTACATACAATGCAGAAAAGAATTTTGATCAACATGTCACATGTACAAGCCATACCGTTATCCATAATTATGGACTTTGGTCATGACAAAGATTTGAGCAGGAGCTTAGATTAATTCTACTAGTCTAAGCGTTTTTTTGCCACGCATTAAAGTAGCCAAAGGGAAGTGTCTGTATTCTATGTGACAATCATCAAACGGTATTTGGAGTCAAATTATAACCTTGTGAAGAGCTTTGTAAATATTGATAGAAATGTGTAGGAATTTATAAGATTCTATTTAAATAATAAATTGGAATGATATATCATTTCGTTCATCATGAATGAAATTGGTATCGTATTTTATATCGTTACTTTCCATTCATTTAAGTTGAGCTTTCGGATTCAATTTTCAAGGACTTATCTTCATTCAATGGATCGTTAAAACTTGAGATCCAAAAGTTTACGTAACAATTAAAGATTCATTTGTTTACTTGAAAAGAAAAAGTTCCAACTTGCATTAAAACACCTTTAATATGTTAAAAAGATTAATTGAAATGTAATTTAATTTAATTTCTCAATGAAGCATTAAATATTTTATTAAATGTCTTAAAGAGACGATGAAAAGCAAAAGTTTCGAAACCAAATCTAAATTCCAGTCCCTCTTCCAAATTAGGAATGCAAATGTGGTCAATGTCAATTAGTCAAATTCAAAAGATTTATTACATTAATATAGAGACTTTCTCGGTCCAGAACTAACAAATCAAATCTAGCAACTCATTGCACACACATGTAAACAAACATATGTATGCATAATTTTTAATTTAAACAATTTTTAAGAATCTAATTGTCATTATAGACCGGTAAATAGTGAAGGTTATCAGAGTCCGATACCTCCAGTAAGTCGGCCAGCTGAATTTTCAGTAACATCTTCTTTGCTGTTTTTATTAACAACTTCAATTGGTTTAGTAACAACTGCAGTCTTACCTTCAACCTTTGAAGTAAGACCTTCAACCGTACCCCCGTGACCCTTCTTATGCTCTTCGCTGTCCTCCTTACTGCTTTTCCCTTTCCCTTGCCCGTGCCCTTTCCCTTGCCCGTGCCCTTGCCCGTGCCCGTGCCCGTGCCCCTCTTCGCTGTCCTCCTTACTGCTTTTCCCTTTCCCTTTCTCTTGCCCGTGCCCGTGCCCTTTCCCTTTCCCTACAGGAACAACGCCGTCGGTGGATGAAGTAATACTGCCAAGACCGCGCTTATGCCTTTGTCCATTCTCCGCCAAAGAAAGAGTTTCACCACTCCCCTGTTACATAAATGAAATATTTCATTTCAGCCAAACATGTGGAACAAATCTAATTGTTGTATTGTCAAAGACGAAAGGGAACCGAAATCAAACTCTATATGATTACGAGGGGTTTCTAAATTAAAATTAGTACAGATTTTAAATATTTAATCTCATACCACAGGTAGATTGAGCCCACTGACCACCATCATCAAGACTGAGATGGTCACCAAGATAATTATCACCTTCTGCATTTTGAAGAGTTTGGATCTGGGAACGTCTTGTTTCCAAGTTAACTCTTAGCTCACAAATGAAAAGAGTTCAACATTTTCGAAACATGGAAAAGAAGCCAATGGATTCTTCAACAATGGGAATTCATCTTCCATAATATTATTCATTAAAAGATTTCGGAATTTCTCACAATACACTCCAGCCATTGTTGGAAAACATGTGTCTATTCATCAATTCATTTTAATTCAAATTCGTGTGGAATTAACAGTTTTACTTGCCATTGTATACAATTGTAAGGTCTTCGCGAAGGATTTAATTCTTTGCAGCTACATTATTCACAAAATTATCACAATGAAATTAGGATCAAATGTTATATTTTCAGTGGAGTTTTCATTCAAAAAATCAAATATCTTTAACAGGCAATGAATTGCGGAAATTAGGACAAGAATCGAAATTTTTATCCTTCCCTCGAACAATAAGAAATAATTTTAATCATCCGATGACAATAGGAAAGCCTTCGAATTTCCTTGTTAAGCTAAAGCATCAATACCAAATCAAATAAAAACCCTTTCTCTTTATTGGAATTTAAAAAAAAAGTATTTGTTGGCAAGGACTATTTCCTCAATTGTTCTCTTCCTCCCGAATATATTGAAATAATTCTCGACTACCTGCAAATTGCAATTTAAAAAAATTACAATCATTTAAATGATAGGGAATAAATGAAATGATATCTTAGAGAAGCTTCAATTGGATACACATTTATGACTTGTAATTAGTTCCCAGATAAACTCATCTCTGTCGTCAATCCACTATTCTAGACTAAAGTTAGTACCCTCAAGGCCTTTTATACTTCCTTTTTCTTTCACATAAGAATATAATTAAGGTAATAGAAATTCGGATTTAATCTAATAGCTTTTTTTGTTTAACAATTTTATGCTCTTAATTGTTTCGAGCTGAGAGATCCAATCCCTCTTTCTCAGCTATTTTTTAGTCATTGGAATTGGGTAGGTCATATTTAAAAGACGGCCCTTTAATTCGGTTAACTTTAGTTAATTGGGGAGGGGGTCTGAAGTCTCGTTAATGCTTATGAGTCTATGTTTTCGAACAGTCCCTTACTATAAACTCTAAGGTTGTTTTTTAAACTCTTGCCTTAATTTTAAAAGCCTCTTTGTAAAACAGCAGCTTTCCTTGCCATTGCATACAAATTTCAGTCCTTCACTAAGGCCTTCATTATTTGCACCTAGGAAATTCAATTCAAAATTCTTAAATATTTCCTATTCATTGAATGAAATCGGGAACAAAAATTTTTTTTTTCCTCCGGTGGAGCTTTCATTTAAAAAAAAAATCAAACATCTTTAACAGGCAATAAAATTGTTTGCCAATTATTACAGTAGAATGTCCCAGTACTTTCAATACTCTCAATCTTAAGAGCCCAGTCTCCGTCTGGATTTATTGGCATTGTAAGAAAGTGGGAGTTGGTGGTGGTTTTGATGTATAATAAGAATTGGAGTCATTTCTTGATTGCATGTGAGTTAGAAGGAATGGATAATAATATCACAGTTGCTTTACACAAGGAAATGAATCAAAAGTGGAGTGGAGAGGTGTCGGCTCCAAGTTTTGGTAGTTGGCAGTGGTGGTCAGCCTTGTCAGGTCATGCGGGTAGTTGCAGCACATGGGCTTTCTCAAATCCTATGTAATTCCGCTCTAAATTGCATACTAGCCCTACATGCTATTTACTAGTTGATGCCATAGGCAAGGGCTAAGCGCATAAATTTCTACCTCATGTCAACTATGTGCTATTATGTAGTTTCGAAAAGTAGAATAAGAGAAAAAAAGTGGCATAGGGGGACTTATGGTAGCCTCCCTTGTCTACAGCCAAGTGGAAGGTGTCGTGCGGGTAATAATCATTTGCTAACTTCTCTCTCAGAGCTTTCTTTGGGAAAGATTGTGAGGTCGATGGTCGTAAGTGGTGGAAACAGCACCTTGGATACATTTATGACTTGTAATTAGTTCACAGATAAGCTCTACTCTTTCATCAATCTACTATTGTAGACCAAAGGACCCTGGAGCCCTTTTATTCTCCCTTTTACTTTCACATAAGAATATAATTAAGGTAATGGAAATTCGGATCTAATCTTATAGCTTTTGGCCCTATCTTATTTTGTTTAACAATTTTATGCTCTTAATTGTTTTTTGCTGAGAGATCCAATCGCTCTCTTTGAGCTATTTTTTAGGCGCTGGAATTTGGTAGGTCATATTTTAAACACGGGGTTTTATTCGGTGAACTTAAGGGTCTTTATATGGTGTTTTGCATTACTAAGGGGGGGTCTAAAAATCTTGATTTTTGCGATACGTAAATTACGAACAGCCCCGTACTACAAACTCTAAGGTTGTTTAAATGTTGTCTTTAGTTTAATAGCCCCTTTATAAAAAAACAACAGGTCAGACATTGCCTTGAGGTTCCTTAGGCTGAAAGAAACCACCTGCACTGGAAAAAAACACAGTCTAACTAACTGTGCCCATAATTGAATCTTGGGATAGGGGCTCGTTCAATTATGTCCCCACCAGTCCTCGTATAAAAAGCCGAGTAGGACAATTACTCAAATAAATAGGGAACATTGCCAAGAAGTACTGACCACTTATATCCATTCCTCTCCCCTTTCCTACAAACTGTAGTAAAAAAAAATAAGAATCGAGTTTATTTCCAAGACGGCTTACCTTTCTGGTCATCCTGATTTGCTCGACTCATGTCCACGTTTACTTTTTGGCTGGAGAATTGGAGAAGGAATTAAATTAGCTTTTTTTTATAGCTTCAAGGTATTTCTATAGTTTTATTTATAAGGATGCTTCCAACCCCTTGGATAAGGAGAGGCAGTATGGAAGAGAGAGATTTATACTTTCAAAGGCACAACCTGTCCTCTCCCCCAAGATAATTTATTTACCGCCTTGGAATTGCATTTTAGAGCTTAGAGTTGTGGTATGGACTTTCTAGATCAATTATCCTTGGACATGGTCAATGTTATTTATACAGGGGGGGGGGTTATCCTGTCGAATCTGGACAAATTTGTCACCAACTTGCTTAATAGGTATTGCAATCGGTGGGGGGGGGGTCCAAGTCATTGTAAGTTAGGTTAGGTTATAAAATGCGATTAAACTTTATGGAATTGAATTGTGTGTGTTTTTAATTGTTTGGATTCATTTCAAATTCGATAAGCACTATGGTTTTGCTTAAAAGAATATTTAACTAGATTGACGGCTTGAAAAAAATATGTATCGTGAGACAGAAGATTTTTTAATTTAATTTTAATTGATGACCAGAGTCGAATAAGAATAATCCACCTGTGTAGTCATATCTGATGATTGATCAGCAGTTGGAGATCTGCATAACTGTCACTTGTCACCACTGGTTGTCGACAGTCCAAGTGGATTCTTGCATTCCTCACTTTTAGGTAGATAACACAAGATAACTAAAGATTTTTTTTAAATGTTGCATTGGATGTGGATCTGAAAATCCCAACTGATGTACATTCATCCTTAAATGAAGCGTAATTTAATTTATAAT
This sequence comes from Agrenia bidenticulata, assembly GCA_034694785.1. Taxonomy (NCBI): domain Eukaryota; kingdom Metazoa; phylum Arthropoda; class Collembola; order Entomobryomorpha; family Isotomidae; genus Agrenia; species Agrenia bidenticulata. The sequence goes on from JAQFYM010000245.1 coordinate 20,375, forward strand.
GAGCGTGATTGTGACAAACGCCAAAGTGAGAGATTGTGGTGATGAATTAGTGTCAATCTCAAAGTGGACAATGTTAACTATTTGTACCAAGGTCCTATCGGGTTTTTCTAATGATAACTAATGCTAACTAACTTATCTACTGGTGACAATAAATTTCTGCCTCTCACAATTCTCATCGATTCCAGTTGACATCCTCCAGATCTCTCGTTCCTTTCTCATCTTCTCTCATATAAATAAATTTAATATCGAATTAAATAAAACTCCATCATGAAGATTATCTTTTTTCTCATCGCGTCCATTTCAGTGTCCATCAATGGATTGGAAATCTCTCAGCAACTCATACACCGTAAACCATTAAAAATAATCTTAGTTTTATATTAATTAAAAAGAATTGGAGCATTGGCCCTTAATTTTATTTTGATGTAAAAGATTCAAGGGCTCTGATTGCCCAAGGGATTTCCCAAGCCTTTCTAAACCGTTTCAAACATGGCTTACACGCAACTACTGAAGCTGAAGAGTTTGAGCCAAGAATGAGCCTTCTTCCTGACCTGAAAGACCCTGTGATTCTGAGATCATTGGAACTCCCTTTGAACCTCAACATCCCAACTGTCATCAGTTCCCAAGGACACTTGTCCATGTGGTAAGGGGTCATAAACAAGGTCAAAAAATTTATGAACTCTCCAGTTAATTAAATGTTTAATTACAACCCCAAGCTCACCAAAGCTCTCAGGCCTTTCAAATGTGACTGACAACTTCGAATTTGACACCGTCGGTGGTGTGTATATTAACTGGGCCCTTGAAGTACCCACGGTATCCATTGAAGCTCTTTACCAACTGCACCACGTCGTTAATTCCTCCCAATTCACCCTTGACGAAGTAACTGTGGCGGGGGAAGGTGCCTTTACCGGAGGGTTGGACAACTTGTTCTTCAATATTGAAGCCAATGGGACGGGGATTTTTGACAAGATGTCCCTTCATTACCTCAATGTTGATTTAGGCTTTGAAAACTTGAGAGGACATGCGGAGGGGACAACTGTGAATGGGGTGCCGACTAGTTTAGATGGACTGGCTGACATTGTCCAAGGTGTTTTTGATATCGTTTGGAGTGACGAGAGTAAGCCGATAATTAACGAAATGATAAGGTGTTCTATAGACCATGCCATAAGGGTAACCACATTTTAATCTATGCACATTTTATTTATTTTAAAGTGTGGATATGATTTTTTTTTAAATAATTATTATGTAGGACTGCAATGCTCTGGAGCTCATAAACTTGATTGGTAAGATTACTTTTTGGGTTGATTGAGAAACAAAGGATATGTGTGAAATGAAAGGGTTTTCAATAGTTTCGAATGATTTTGTGCAGTCGCGTGCTTAGATTTGACACCAAGCTTGGAGTGTACGGGTGGGAGTGGGGGATTCCAACTATTTGAGCAAGAGGAGTCTATGTTGAAAGACATTGGATTTTGCGAACCTTTAGCTTCAACAATAGAAAGTACCGGGAGTACGGTAACGGGTTCGGAGATCACGGCAACCGTAGGAAGTACCAGCAGCACGGCAACAGTAGGAATTACCGGGAGCACGGCAACAGTAGGAAGTACCGGGAGCACGGCAACAGTAGGAGGTACCGGAAATACCGAAAGCACGGTTCCGGAAAGCACAACGCAAGTATCGGGTAGTGTTTCGGGTCCAAAGGGTTTATTTTTATCTGTTGTTGGTGCAATTGTTCTTATTGCCTATTTTTTGTTTTAACTTTGGTTTAATTAGCTGATATAAATCATTTTATTGGCTTATAATAATATTCATAATTATCAGAATAATGGTATGGCTCAAGGCTCAGTGGCAATTTATTGGATTGATGTCCATAAAGTTTACAGGGTTAGAGTACTTGATGATTTAATTGACAAGTCAAAAGCAGATGCGGACTACAAAAATCATAGCTCAGTTTTGGTGGATTGGGTGTCTAATGTGTGGCAGTAAAGAGGGTCTGAATCTGAATCCGAACCGAATCGGAAATAGTTGATGGCTTTTCCAAAGCATGAGGATTTTTCTTTGAAATTCAGGCATCCCTTTACTGCAAAATAATTAAGATATGAGTCTTGATGAATATTTAATAATATTCTGATTATATTTTATAGGGCCAACAAATAATCTTGAGAAAGTGAGGCTGATAACTTTTTAAGGTTTTTGGAACTTACGATTCCCCTCAATCAGATTTTGAATAGTGCATTTCTGAAATTATAATCGCCATTTCATATTTAAAAATTGAAGACACTCATAATTGGAAACTAGATTTAAGAGAGTTGAAAATAGAAATCCAACTCACTCCGATCACGCTGTTCATCGAGCATTTAATCTGCCTGTTAATAATTCTCTTGGTTTCCTTCGTCCAACTGGTTTTGAAAAATATCTCAAATAGTCCAGCAAGGTGGTCCAGGCTCGTAGGGTCCTCATTCACAGCGGTATTCTCAAAGTTTGCAACCAGTCCCTTGAAACCCAAATCAAGGGACAAGGTTTCAATGCCCATGGTGCCCCCAAGGACGGTAACAATGGCTTTCAGCTTTATGAACCCACTCTCGACACTGCCCAAAAAGTCCCCTTCCCCTTGAAATTCCTGAGCCCCTTCGGTGCCGAACAGAGGGCGGGAGTTGACAGTGGCCGAGAGTTTGTAGGGACCGTTGATTCTAAGGGTTGAGGGAATCTTTAGCTCCCATTTCAAGGACATCCCCTCTGCGAAATCGGTGGTGAGGTCGTCCTTGAGTTTGGACAGGCCGGTCACTTGGGGGGTGCTGAAAGGTTGAGAAATGTAGTTGCTGTTAATTGGTTCATTTGATGGTGGTACCAAGCTTTGGGTACAAGGATGATGTGGCTTTTTACCATAAAGAAATGAATCCCGAAGACTTGAACCCTTCGGAGTTTACGGGCAAAGGGATTTCCATGGATTTTAACTCCGCCGGGTCGTCCAATTTTGGAATTAATGTATCTAGGCTAAATTTTGATAAAGTGAATCCGTCTGAGGTGACCTCCTTCTTGAGACGGGCTATGAAGGCACTGGAGATCCATTTCGCAATCGCCACCCTGGAATCTAAACAGTATTGAATCAATAGAGAGTTTGTGATGTGAGTCTTTTTGGCCGGGCACATAGGGAACGAGCCATCGGTGGCCGCTATAACGGGCATTGCCTAGAATAAATAATTAGCCATATAGGACCCAACATTATTATGGGCATCGGAGAGACTTCATCTTGGGCCACTGTGAAATTTTAACGTAGAAAGCATGCGCGGTAGATTCAACTGGTAACAAACACACACACAGAGATCCTTGGCGGATTCTTAGTTAGACTAGCCATCGGTGCCCGCTATAACGGGCATCGCCTAGAAAAACAATCAATCGGCAAGTTTTAAAAATGGTATCTTACATTCAGTAATCTCTTTTGTAATATCCAGCCCTTGGGTTGTGCAACTAAATGCTAAGAGAAGTAAAATCAACTTCATTGTAAATTGTAATTACTTAATTTATTTTAAATTATAATCAAAATGTTAAAAAAAACTTGATGAAGAATCGGGCTTTGAATATCGTGGACACTTGGGCTTTGAATATTGTTTTTTAAGTAGTACCCACCTGTTGAGTTATCAAATCTCATGTGACATGTCCAGTGTGACAGCTGATTGAGCTCATTCCCTGACTTCTAATCATTTGTCCATTCAAGATAAGAAGATAACCTCAATTAATTACAACTTTTATTTACGGAGATGGCACTCCTCTTGTATCTTACATTTTAAAATATGTATTTAATCAAGGCTTTTGAATTAGTTATGTTTAAAAAAAATAATTACAGTCAGTTAACTCCGCTGGAATTTCGAGCCCATGGATAGAACTAGAAAAGGTGATGAGGCTAATTAAAAAGACCTTCAACTCCATAATTTAGCTGTAAATGCGTTCCTTAGTAAGAGATGTTATTTTGGGGAAAGCTATTGTAAGAAAGACCGAAGGGGGCAAGAGGACAAGGGAAAGTGTAGAAGAGTCAATTGGCACGTACGTATTGAATTACTGTTTATATTAATTTGATTTTGAATGGAGGAGATTGAGTTGGAATCTTTTGATTGATTTCAGTGTTAATTGTATGGGATGACATGAATCAATAAGGCTTATCAGCCCGAGCGGGTAGAAAATACGTTGTATGCACGTATCTTGTGTTACTTATACCGCAGTGGTCAACGAGTAGTGCTTCGTACCCCATTCACCTCTGCAATTGACGCATTTTATTGATCACTTGATCAGTATGATTATGATAAGATAAGCTTCCTTTTGATAACCGTGTGAACTATGGTCACATGGTCCATGTACTTGTAAGCATTTAAGGAGAAAAGTATGTTGATTGTCAATAACACTAATTGAATATTGGCATTTAAATGTTTTTATTTTTGATGATTGTAATGTAGTAGAAAAAATTCCAGGGGTGAGTTAATTTTAACTCTTTAATTTATTTAGACCAAATTCCCAGTCAAACTTGCAAAGGTGAAGATGAAAGCAGCAATTGATTAAAATCAATAGTAGTAGCAACTATTTTTGGCTATAGATAAATATGATAACTACACGGTGGTGGGAGAATGTAGTAGGAGTGCAAAGGCCACCGTTGCCAACATCAGTCCCGTTTGGCTGAAAAGACGAGGGCTACCTGAAGGTTGTGCGGTAGTTGGGGTTGAAGCAGTCCCAGAGGTCCCTGTACTACTTGACCCCGTCCCTCCTGTCACGGCTGTGGAGCTACCTGAGGGTTCTGCGGTAGTTGGGGTGGATGGTTCGGTGGAAGCAGTCCCCGTCTCGGCTGTGGTGGGTGTGAAAGTATCACAGTAGCTCGCGGCTTGATTCATTTCCAAATCCAAGTCGGTCAAGTTGAGAGGGGTGGGAGTAGTGGAATTTGGAAAGCATGAAAGATCCAAGCTTAGATTGAGGCAGGTAACTGTCAGTGCCAAACAAAAGTTAGAACTATTCACCCCTTAAGTGTACGTTGGAGATAACAATTTTGAAGTTACTCTCCAACTCAGATATTGAAGGCTGGGATTTTAAATATTTCACTTACGATTGCCTCCAATTATTTGGGCAAGGGTACATTCCTGGGGGAAAAACCAAGGATTATTTTGATGTACATTTAACTCTCTAATGATGATTAATAGTTAAATAGGATGAATACGACTTACACCAACGACATGGTTGATAGTGCATCGTATAGCTTCAGTAATAACGGGCTTAGTGGCATTAGTCCACACAAGTTTAAAAACGGTCTCCAACAAGCCCACTAATCCGTCGAAAGGCATGTCTTGGCCATCTAAGGAAGTGTTGTCTCCGTGTCCACTCAAGTTTTTGAATCCGAGGTCAACTGATAATGTGTCCAGATGAAGTTTTCCAATGACGGCCCTACCGGTTGCCTCCAGCTTGAAAAATACGTGCTCAACGGAAGCTGCAAGTTGACCTTCTCCTTGAAGGCTGTGAGCTCCTGGCTTCTGGAACAATCTGTCCGACTCTGCAGTCTGGTTCAGTTTGTAGGGACCCTTAATTGCTACGCTCGGAACACTAAAGTCCCACTTGATAGAGACTTTGCCTATTAGTCCAACTGTCAAATCGTCAGTTACCTTGGACAGCCCTGTAACTTCCGGGGTACTGAAAATTATATTTTAATTATTTAGACGAGCTTGACTTTGTAATCCTTGTTAAGGATAAGAGCTTTAGAATGCGTGGACTATTTACCAGTAGGAAAGCTCTCCTGAGGACAAAAAAAGTCCACTTAGATTGAAATTCAAAGGTAGATTGAGGGATGGAAGGTAGCCCGGGTCATCGATTGGGGGGAGGAGAGTGGCCATGGGTACTTGGCCTTGGACAGGGAACCCTCTTAACATTTGCTTTTCTAGTCGGTTTATAAAGGCTTGGGAAATCCATTTTGAGATGAGAGTATTGGAATCTGCAATTGTTTTAAAAATATATTAGCCCTTATTTTAAAAAGGGAAAAGAGGTAATGTGGTAGAGTTGATTACCTCCGGTGATTTGCTTGGACATGGTCAACCCATGACCCTCATGACCTACAGTAATGTGCAAGAGGGCAAAAGTTAGGAAAAAAGCCTTCATGATTGTTTTAATTGATTTAATTTAATTGATTTTAAGTGGAACTGGACCAGCCTGGCAAAGGAGGATAGGAAAAGTGTCCAGTCCAAACTATAAAATTTCTCCCTTGTCCATTAAAGATTAAATTTTGTCCACATTGTCAATCGTTTGATGTTATCTTTAATTTCGTCTCAACTCGCAATCAATTGACTTGTCCATTTCTCAATGACTTTGTTCATACAATCTGTCACCACTTATCATCTGTCATTGAATTGGATTGATATAATGTATGATATTGTAATTCCCCATGATCAAAACATTAATCATAATCAATCCTGGGGTTCAGGCCATATCTTTTTGGGTTTTTCAAATTGTGTCATTCAAATTAGTCCATTGTCACGTAAATCCAGGTGACTTATGTACCAAATGATTTTATCAAGATTGCAATACATTGTATGACCATGGCCACAATTCATGTGTCCAGGCATATGGGAACTCAATTTTAAAAATGTATTCATCAACGTATTGATTTTATGACGGGAGCCGGCGAAGCTTTGATGATTTGATATTTCTAACGGTCAGGAAGAACGAGTTTCAGGGTCACTCTTAGTCAGAAGGGGGAACCCTAAAATGCCCGTTTATGGTTGTCCTGGATGCCCCCCCCCCCTCTTTGATATTTTGCTAAGAAGGGATATTTTGGAGGTTTTTTTTTGGTTTTGGGGTTATCTTTGATGTGGTTGGTAGTAAAAAGAGAGTGTACGTGTCATTGGTTGGATAAGGCCAAGTTTTTGGGGAGAGAGAGATTATACGTGAGTAAATAGTATTTGGAAATACTAAAGGGTTTTTGAGATGAGAGGTTGGATATTGTTTGATTGTCTGAGTGCCTTGGTTTCCCAGAAATCACGTCCCTCATTTTTATTACATGTGCTGGATACACTCTGAGCTCAAAGATTTATATTCCATCTCTACGTCATTAACATGTTGAGCTCGTGTATTAAACCAATACAATCTCACGATTTCTTTACAACAATCTCCAGACTTTTCAAGGATTTCATGAGCGTTTTTTTGTCGTGATGAGGATGTGCGGATGTTAAGGCCGTTAAGGGTGCTTCCAAGGGATATTGTCTCGTATGTGATGTGATTTTGGGGTGAAAGGTCAATTATGATTGGAGTAAGGAGTATGAAATATGATCATGGGACGGGATGTTAAACAACGTGAATTACCATTAATCAAAGTTGTAAATTAAGAGTGTAATTTTGATGTAATTGACTTTGGAGACAATTTACAGATTTTAACTGGAATGTTATTAAAGTACATGTTTTTGGTTTGATTTCAGGTGCATTACGAGATGGTGATAGAATTCGCAGACTTCTTTGCCCTCTTGCAACCCTCAAGCAACGTCTCGAACGTTGGACGAGTTCCACAGAAGCTCGAAGCTTTTCGGTAACTTCAAAAGCTCATTTTAAATTAAACTTAAGTTAACTAACTATTTATTATTTCTAAAATCGACAACGTGTACTACAAACGGACTGAGGAATGTATTTAAGAAATTAACCGCTCCAAGAGCTCCAACCCTTTGGTCATAAATATGCATAAGGATATGAAATGACTCCAAGGAGAAGTATGTTAGGAACTTTATGTAAATCATCAACTACTTTCTAGTCCTTTGGTTAAGTTAAATTGAGGAGTTCATGTAAATTTCCGTGTAGAATTACAAAAGCTCTCTAGAGTCAATTGGTTACTCTCAGTGGGAATTTAAATTGTGCTGTGGAGTTAGTTGGAAAAGTCCATGTAGTTCTTGTTCCCTTTGCATTAAACAGTTCATCAAGTGATTAGGGAAGGAAGTTTAGAAGGCTCTCTCTTTCCAACGCTCCATTCCCTTGTATTCATAAATCTGTAGCCTAATGAACTCTTGAAAAGTTCAAGATGAAGACAAAAGCGTTTTTGAGACATGCTCAATTTTCGCAACCATTATTTCAAGGAAGGGAAACGTGGGAGACTTTTGTGGCCGAGGCACAAGGAGATCTTAAATTAGTTGCATTACAATAAATATGGAGTTTTATGCTATTTCATTAGGAAAGGGCCAGTCATAAATTATTTTTTATATTCACAGATTGTAGTTTAATTTTTATTGTTAGGATGCAAGACTTTTTCATAGTGGAGCTGGAAAAGAAATTATTAGGATATGAAAAAAATCATTAAAAAATTACTTAAACTTAAATGAAAGGAATTTGTTTTTTAAACGCAAATTTTAACCCACATTAATTTTTTTAATTAAAATTTTCGTTTGCAAAATTTTATTAATTTTTTTAATTAAAATTTTCCTTGATTTTTTTTGCATGTATGCCCTACACTAACTGAAGCATGAAAAATACTTGCATTGTAAATTTATTTTTTGGGAGTATTGTGATTTGTGTTCGGCCCATTTTGGGAGTGCTGAAAAGGGGTTATTGCGACGGGAGTGGTTGGGCGTGTGTTTTTAGTTGTAAGGCGTAGTATAAGTTAGTTAATAAGTTGTAAAGAGTGGTAGATAAGTCTCGGGAGATTGTGTCCTATTTCCGTTTTTCGGAGAGAGACCGGGTGGAATCAAATGATGAAATTAAATGGGGCCATTTGAAGTTAAATCACGGACCACTGACTCCGACTCCAAATCCTCCATGAATAAAACTCATTTACATTTATTCACAAGCTTGGTGAGTTGCTAAGGGGCCAGTGAAGGAGCCCCCACTGCTTATCAACTATCATTCCACTCATACATTGGCAATCAGAGGCACAAGATGGATTAACAATGCCAGTAGGGCCTACATATCCCACTCTTTCTTTAATTAGCTACGAGATGAAAAGCCAAAGTTGAGCATACGATTCTAAATTGAGTTGAGCTAAATTCTGAAGGGCAAGAGGGATTTTTTGGGTATTGAATGGAATCAACTGAAGGTTGGAGACAGTTTTACATCAAGTTAAAAAAAAGGATTTAGATTAAGGAATCGCATCGCCGTGCTGGTTTAGGTACATGTGTTTTGGAGGTTTGAAATTATTTGTAGGCATATATGTGTAAGGAATATTTATCCCATTTGTTTACTGTCTAGTTTGCTATAACTCTTCGGCTTCCTCCTCCAAATACAATTTAATCACATTACTTAGAAAAATGTAGATTAGAAATGAACAAAAAGCATCCTAGGTGAATGGTTCATGGAAGCTGTGGACGAGTTATAACAAAACAGACAGTATTGAATTATCATCTCCATGAAAGGTGTGAGGAGTCCTTGGTCATAATAAAAACATTATGTAGCCAAATTAAAATGTCAGAAAACCTGATGGTTAGAATGCTTTTTAAAATTGAGTTGGTGAGAAATGATGATTGGAAGAGTGAGAACTGTGAGAAGGTTGAAGCTGGATGAAGGTAACTGGAAACCTGTAGAATTTCGAAATAGAGAGAATATAAGATGAGTCATGACCAGTGGGACTATGTCTAATTCTATATCATGATGAGGAAGGTGATTAATATTTGTAAGTTGCTCTAATTCAATTCCCCGTGTGTCATTTCAAGTTTTGTACTTTGAAGATGTCAAAGTAGTTTTGATAATTGACAAGAGGGGGGAAGACATTTCAACTCCTCTCTCTCCAAAATCTCATCAATCAAATATTTACGGCCACTTTCTTCCTCTCAAACTTTCCGCTTGTTTGAGCTACCGGTGGGGGTTTGTAGCGGTGGGGGCGGTGGAAGTTGACTGTGTACCTTCGGCCTGGAATAACACAGGCTTCTCTCTACTAGCACTCCCTTTGAACTTTAACTCTCTCTCTGACAACGTATGAAGAAGGAAGGGAGAGGATGGCCATGGATTCCTCTACAACTGAAATAACAAGTGGTCTGTGTTCTCACTACTGTCTCCCCATCAACTTCTCAGTTACTAAACTTTGCTGGTGAAAGCAACAAGGAGACGAGCTTTCATTTAATATTCATTATCTTAAGAGGAATCATTTATTCTATTCCAAAGACTTGGGCTAAACTTGAGGGACTTGAAGTTTTAGTTGTGTTTATTTTTATGAGTGATCCTAGAGCTAAGGATTTTTCCCTTGTTGTTTTTGTTTTTAAGTTACAGATAAATGAGATAAATGAGGAGGGGTAGCTGGAGTAGCAGAAGGGCCATATCTACAATGCTCAGTTCAGCACAACTTCATACGTAGGCCATGATAATTTAAAATGATGTAAAACTTAAGTGTGATTCTTATTAAGGTTATAATTTATCCCGTTCAATTTATTGGTTATCGGGTAATGGGATAAGGATTTCAAAATTGCAGTCACTTGAATGTTTAAAAAAGATTTTGGAAAATCATAAGCTCCAATATTCCATTCTTTTAGTTTCCCTGTGTTTTTAAAATGTGAAATGCGGGTATTGGTTACATTTCCTGTGAATACATTCGGGTAGAGGAGAATATAAATTAACGAACTGAAACTCGACCAAGTTTTCCTGCTGGTCCTCTTTGGTCTACGAGTTGTAAAAAACTAAGGGCTGATTTCCACATCCGGATAAAAAATGTGTGTTTTTTTTCTGTTCAAGAGAGAGAAGGAAAAAACTCTTTCCTTTCCATCCATTTTCTTATTCTTTTGTATTATTTGACTTTGTTGGTTGAGAGAAGGTTTCCTTCTTTGGGGAAAGTTGTTTCCATTTCCCCTAGGGATCTTTACTCTCACTTTTTTATATTTAAATCCCCTCTTTTGAGCACAACTCCACTTTAGTTTCAAATTGAGAAACTGGACGAATATTCATTGAGCAAGATTTACCAGTCTTACATAATCCTTTATGGACCACTAGGCGTCTTCAGGCCCATTCATGGCCCACTATTCATAAAAGCTCTTTTCAGAGGTCAAGGATATAGTTATTTTAAGGATCCTAATAATGTCTTTGACATACTTAGTCAAGTGCATAGAGTGAGCTATTGAGCATTTAAATCGGTCAAGTAGTTACGGAGGAGTTGTGAAACAGACAGACCGACAAAATTATACAGTAGATGTTGGTATGACGATAGGTTTTTAAAGTTTGAAAAGGCGTGCCCGAGGGTCTGTTGCTATTAATTTATAAAGGGTTTGCAGATATAATCAATCGTTTAAAGTAGTTGGGAACAAAAGTATTTATGACTTTAAATACATTTGAAATTAAATGTGTTTTTGTTTGGTGCGGGATGGATTTTGAAAGTGTAAATAAGGGTGGTCGGTAGTGGATTGTTCACATGTAAGAAGAGAGAGCTGGGACTGCAACCCTTGGACGAGCTCTTTAGATCTGTAGAGGAAGAGTCTGTTTAAAATCTAAATGGGTGAATTCACATTAATTTCCCTGGTAGAAAAGAAATCCCGGGAGACGGATTCGTAGAAAACGGGTAAATAAATCCCCCGACTTTTGTTTCCCATCCTCTTTGGTTAAAGTGTGACAGGAAATTAGTGTGAGAAGTTGAGCATTCTCAATCCTGTAGGATAATTAAATTTAATGCTTTCAAATTGTTAGGCTTCTGCTGGTAGTATGGAGTGGGATGTATGTTCATTTATAAGCTTTTATATCATTTAGCTCTTGCACAGCTATTAAATTGTTAAATACAAATACAACATACTAAATCATGAAACTTAAGTAGTTGTAACGAAGCAGGATGAGAATTTCTTTCAATCCATTTCCCTGCTATTTTGGTACAATTTTTTTGAGAAAACAAACAAGAGGAGAATAATAAATTCTAAGTATTTTTTCAAAATGATTTATTGGGAATAACAAAACTGAAAAGGATGTGTTTTTGAGTCAGTTTAATGAGTTAGATTTAAATTGGAAACGACACCGTCAAATAAAGAAGAGAGATTGGAGAAGAAAAGTCTCATCCTCAGCTTAATCCATAATAATAATAAAGAACATCAACTTGCTATGTTTTCTCAACAAGATAAATGACATCCCATTCAAAGGCTTCTTAAGAACAACATGAAAAAACTCAATAGCACCAACTGACTTTCATTTGAGACATTAAACTCATCTCTAGTTCACTAATAAATATTTCCTACAAGTCCTTATGTATATTTTCATTTTTCTTCTTGTCATTCCTGGGGAAAACATATGGAAATTATATATCTACTCTGTAATTCATTTTAAATGTATGTATGTCTGTTTCACTACTCGTCCATGAATACTGGAGCGATTTTAGAGCTAAGAATAGCTCTCTTTTTTTTACTAGGCATTACAGAGATATAACTGGACATTCATATTGTTCCTTAATTATCAGTAGTGGCCCATGAACGGGCCTGTGTAAGCCTATTTCTGTCTACAAATACATAATTTTGTGAAACCAGGTAAATTTCATTATTTTCCTCAATTTTTCACCCACAAATCCGGGTTGTATGAAAAGGTAGAGAAAGGCATTTGGTTTTCGTGACATTTCTTGTCCCTGTGGTGAGGTTGATATTTGGAATGTTTGAATAAAAGTATTTCATGTCTTATCCCATCCATCTCTTTTTATTCTCTCCACTATCCACCACTACAATTTATTCCACCCGTTTTTTTTTGCTCAAACCCGCAGAAAAGAGATGAGATAACTTTTCTCTTTCGACCACTCGACTTTCATAAATATTGAACTTGAGGCTATTATTGGAGTACACGTCTCCTTTACCTTCATTTCATTCCACTTGTTCTACCCGGTGTTCCCGGCTCTCTCACTTTCTATACATGCACTTATGTGGAAACGATTAATCCCGTCTTGTATTGTGAGGGGAATTTTGGAGCTCACAATAAAACGTTTTATAACGGGGATTTTGGAATCAGTGATGCCAAGGAATTTTTGTCACCTCCACTTATAATAACTCAATTCACATGAGTTGAGTCGGCCTCAAACTCGACTCATTGGCATCACTAATTTGAATGGAGCTTAGGAAGTTTTAAAAAAATTATTTATTATTTTGGTTTAAAAAATGAAACATGTTAGAAAATATTATTTCGCATTTTCTTTTTCATGTCTGACTTGATCAAAATTCAAGAGAATTCGGTGTCTACAGATCCACTGGTACATTAGAATAAAAACTTACTGGAGAAAATTTCAATACAAACTTCCCGGACAAGTAGTTTAGGATTTAAATAAACGAAACGACAGACAGACATTCTTAGGGAATTATAGAATAGATAAAATGAATTAAAATTCACTCTACAGAATAAAGTAAAATGTGATGATTTTTTAAAACTGCCAGAGTAAAAAGGTAAAGTGTGAGATTTTGAAATGTCCGTGTGGTAGGTTTTGTCCCGTAGCATGTAGCAAGTGTATTTTGTTATCCCACATGATATGAAGATGACTTGAAGAGATAGCTTGAGTTGACCATGGCAGAAGTCATACGAGTTTTGAATCCTAGACAACCTAATGGTCAAAGAGGTAGGAAAGTTTGGTGGGATTTTTTTGAAAAGTAAATATAATGCTGGAGGGGGATTGGATGAGATTGATATCATCTCCACTACACTTATTACAACCCCTCTATCTCATTTATCTCACTTTTTAGAACAGTTTTTCTAGTAGGGGTTCCTAGTTTTTGTTAAATCGTCGGTAGCTCAGATTGAAAATGTAGTTTCCTCAATATTATTTCTATTCCTCCTTTTACTTTGTTTTCCTAGCTTTAGATTGGATTCTAAAAAATATCTGAATTCAGAAATTGCCAATCTTATTTATGAATGTCATTGGGTCATAGGGGACAGTGTGGGTGGAAGATTTTTAATGTGAACTTGTCGACGTTTTTTTTAGCTTTACTCGATCGGTATGTCAAATTTTAGGAGTAGAATCGAAATAGTCCTGAGCATTTACGAAATAGTTAAATTAAAATTAATTAAAGCTCCCGGAGATTTCTTTGTGAATAGACAATATCGTAATAACATTTGAGCCATGTGGAAATGATGTAGCCATGTGGAAATGATTTGATCTTCTTGTCCATGCTTTTTCAACACTGTTATCAATCCAGTGACATGAGGATGTGAGTGAATCGTGTATAGCTGATTAAAAAACATCTCAATGGGCTGCAAGCTCATTGAAAAAAGATTAAATTCCTTCAAACTAACCGTAACTTAATCAACTAACCCTAGTTAATTAAGTTACAGTCCTCTCCATAAAAATTCGAGCAGTAAATAGACATTGCAATTTCCAGAGATCCTCAAGTCAAATGTAACAATGGAATTGCTAAATAAAAAAAACCACCAGCACTACAAGTTTGCCAATCCGCCATAAACGTGCGTGTGCCCATTTAATCCCAAAATGAGACGGGAGAAGAGCGGAGTTGAAAAGGCCGTCTGACATTCTAGGCTCTACTTAATCAAAATATAATTAGCTACTTTACTACTTTCCCCCTTACAAGGCCATGTTCAAAAATTAGACATCTTGCTCACTATTAAAACTCCATCCTTCCAGTACCTCTTCTAAATTACAAACTCACACTTGCTTTCCATTTAGATGCCCGGGTAGGTATAGAAAAAGGGCGGGCGTATGCTAGAGACTTAAATGGCCTAGGTGGCCTGATGAACACTTGAAATAAGGGAGAGGGAGTCTGGGCTTAATTGCTTCTTTTCACGTCTTTGTGGGGGAAAGTTGATGGTCTGAAATTATAGCTTGGAGCCCTTTGCCCTTCCTCATCTTCTACAATAATTACTCACTCATTTATAACCAACATCTCTACAATCTACACTCTTCTTCTTCAAGGGCATAAGCCACAGCCTAAATACAACTTTTGAGGCTAAACAAATACGGAAAAATGCTTGTAATTACAATTAGTAGATTGGTGCGGAATATTTAAGGGGCTTTTAATAGGATAATTAAGGTGGGGTAGGCTAAAATGTTTTAGACTGATTATGATTTAGTAATTGTGATGTTATAAATATGCTGATGTTGTTTTGATGTTTCAGGATAAGCCTGCCGTGTAGTGGTCGAATAACTACGGAAGTACCTGTCATCATCCGATTCACCTTCAACGTCAAGCACACCAAGCACAACATCACACTTATCAATGTCAAACGGAATAAAATCTGCTTACTCAAAGGTAACAGCCAAGGGTCTACAGCCATTTCAAAAACTAACTCAATTACACTTACAAACTAACTCAATTACATTTCCAAACTAATAAGTCCCGAAAATATCTTTTGTGAACTTATGTATGCCTTAAGGGTTATGTTTTAGGAGTCATCTGATAATGATATCCTATACCCGGAATTGGAGTAGACTTACGGGCTAGATTAATACACTCTCCCGGGTAGTTTTGGATCTCTCTCTCTCCTAGCTCATCATATGGTATCATTTATTTTATTGCCAAAATTTGTATAATGAGGCCACGTGGAGGTTGGGACTTTGGTTAGTGAAGCATAAATTGGGGAATGGATCCTCAATAAATTGCACCCCTATCTCTATCACGTCCCACATAACTAAACTACAAGGCCCTCATGTTCCTCTCCTCTACGACCACTTTTGAGCAGTATCAACAACTCTCATATCTGAGCTATAGAAAATATCAGCTCTATATAACGATCCATATGGATGTGAGTTGGGTAGGGTTTGGAATGTAAGTGGTGTGTGGTATGTGGGTAGTATCGGTTAAAAGGGAAATCAGGGCACACAAATAACCTCGGAGTGCTTCTTGTTGTTCCGAGTCAAAGGTCATAATTTCTAGGGCTGAGAAAGATAGAGTCAAATCCAGGTTGGGTCCCAATCTGGAAATACAAACTCTTCTTCATCTCTCTATCTTTCAAATCACGTTCCTTTACTTTCCCAAGGAGAGGAATCGGGTTGGATTGAGTTCCAGGCAATGTTGACTCACTCAGTCCTTTTCACTGTTCACTATCTACTAACAGATTTTAATTGTATCCTTCAATTCAATGGTCAGCTATTTTGGTTCGCTTCCATACTGTCGGAAACAGTTAGAAAAAAGCAGTGGGTCAAAATGTCTGGGCCTTTTTAGTCCATGTGGCTGTATTGGCACTTTCAGGCCACGTTGATATTTCCTAAGAAAGGAGTTTGGTTGGGAAGAGAGTAGTATGAGAATAGAATTTGTTCTGGTTCTGTTAAGGAGTGGCGTAGAGTTAAGTCTTGGGACGTGATACATGTGATGTGACTTCATCTGAGTCCATTGGCCCAGAAGACAAGAGAACATAAGGGAAAAGAAGTCAAAGTTTAAGGCTTTCATGCCCCCACGTCCACGGCCCACCGAATGCCCAACAAACTGTGCACAAAAATATATTGAAATATTTCCACATGTATCTTTCCAACTCTTTTCTTCCCTTGTGTTTGATCTCATTGGTAAATAGTAGTAAATAGAATGGGGATATGTATTCCCTTATAAGCAAGTCCTTCTCTACCCGCTTTCTCTCCAGATTACATGAATTACATGGAGTGAAAGGAGATTGGGCCAAAAGTAATAAGAAACACACTCGTATTACCCAAACTGTAGGGGAGTTATGAGCTTTCCTTCACTACCGGGTAAATATAATTCGGGTATCCCCGCTCTATTTGCAATATCCCTTAAGCACCCGAAAGTTCTATATTGATTACAATGTGGAAGCTAAATATACGAGAGCTTATTAGACCCTTTTATTTGCACGCTTCTTCTCCCCAATCAAATCTCGACTAGCCGGACTAGCCCCCTTTGTTTGTACTTTATATTAAATTGTCAAAGAATTAGCAAATCCTTTTTGACTATCAACGGACCTCAAAGCATTTCCTTGTTGACTAACGTTTAGAGAAATCCAAACTCTCCAAACTGACCCGAAATTATTAATCCCATTCGACTCTCTCTCTATTTCATTTAAAATGACCCCCACCCCCAGAGATACTTTGCCATATTTATTCATAATGATTTATTCTTGTGTATTTATTTTTTCCAGAGCAAGCCTCAGAAGGGCCCGGGACAAAGAAGAAGAACACACCGGATTCCGGACTGAATGCTCCACCCGGATTTTCCAACATAAATGCCACGTCCTCGTTGTTGTTCCCTAACGGAGACCCCGCAAGTCCGCGGTTATTGCTTGCCGGACTGCTGGGGGGTTGTGCGGTGACGGGGTCGATAGTATTCCTCACATTTTTCATCTGTCTCCGTCGGAAGCTGCTGAAACTGCATCATGAGCCATCCCAGTCGTCGTGCTCGGGAAGTTGTACGAATAGCTGTAGGAATAGTGGACATCAGGGTGACCCCTCCTCAAGTAACAATTCAAGTCCGGCCTGTCTCCTTCGTCAAGTGCAGGGAGACTCGGGCTGCAGTCATCATCAGCATCATAGCCATGCCCATAGTAACATGACCAACACTGCCAGTACAACCAAATGGCTCACCCCGGCTGGACTTTTAGGATCGAATTTCACCACCACTGCCAAGGACAATAAGTTTCTTGGTGGAAGTAATAATATTGCTAATAATCCTCCAGGAAACTCATCACTCGTCTCACGTTCTTCCACTGGAAGTCCCAACTCTTATGTGACGATCGCAAGTTTCTGGAATGACATCTTCTCGGCTGGAGCTGGAGGTGGTAATACTAATGGGACGAGTGGGAATGGATCCACCGCATCTCAGTGTCCGCATCTCCACGGAGGACATGGCCACCACCAAATGTCAAATAATAATTGTCCCAGGGCGAGCAAAGTTTCCTCCAATCTCAGCTCCACCTCTGCCACTAATAACATGATGAACACCTCCACGTTTAGGAACAGCCCTGGAGTGACCATCACGAAAGGGTCAGACGTGTCCCCTTACGCTTACGCCCAAATCCTCGGACTGCCTCCTCCCCCTCAAGTAGCCCCTCCAGTGCCGCTAATTCCGAGCCCACTCCACTCTCAGCCCCCACCCCCTTTGATTGAATGGTATTCGCAGTCTAACAATCTGGGGGCTCCAGCGTCGGCTCATATTTACTCTAATCATCTGTACACGTTTAGTCCTAGTTTGTCGGGAGGAGCTTCTCAAGTTGTTCAGAAAAGTCCCAAGCATCCTAAGGATGTTTGTAATAGTTCTGGGGGCGGTGGTGGCAGTGGTGGTCCAGATGATGGTAATTGTTCCACCACGGGCAGATCGACGGCCGGGTCGGAGAGTCTGATTCAGATCGATGGGTTCCAATGTCGTAAAAACTTTAGGAAGGAGACGAATGTTGTCGAGAGGTTTCTTTAATGGGGAATAAGATGAAAAGAATTCCTGGACATTATACCGCACAACTTTCCAGAGTGTTTCTACATCTTATTGTGTAGAGTAGAGAGAGAGATGTGCTAGGCTATTATCATCTTCAGGGTGACTCTAATATATACTCCCTATACACACACACTTGTAGAAATGGACTCCATGTACTGGCACTTGGCCTTAAATCCTTGGAAATGTCCACAAGAATTACCCACAAGACTCCAGGACTTTCAGGAAATCCAATCGAATTTATGGGAGATGAGAAAAGAGGTAAAGTCTATTAAAGGGAAGGGAGAGGCCTCAGATTACTTCAAGCCATTCGTATTACCGACTACCAACAAAAGCTCTAAGGACGATCTATATAACTCAACTCACTAATTGTAGTTAAGCATTTAAAATACTCATAAATGTATTTTGTAAAAATTGTGATCACGAGATGTTCGTTCTTAATCATTTGGAGTCTAATCAAGCGGTTATAAAAAGTATAAATTATTTAGTGCTAATTGCTTAGAGGTTTTTAAGATTAATTCAGATTAAAGTTTGATATGTGTGAAATGGCTAGAATCTATTGATAGAATCTTTTACGGGGTTTGCAATCATTGTAAGTGAGAATGGTAAGGATGTGATTAATCTAGCGTTTAGTCTAGCATATAATATGGAAATCAATTAAATTTGGGATTTTTAATTAAAAATGTTTAAAAGAGTAAAATTGGGTGTTCAAACAATTAATTGGAATGAAGTTGGGATTCCCTTAGGGAGGTTGAGCGGCTGTGATTTATGCTCTTGCTCGTCACTGTGCACATTTTAAGAGCACAGCTACAGTACAGCCAACAATTACTGTCTCTCAACCTCTCTATTGTTCATGTCCATCCTTATTTCCCCTTTTTGGACTTGTCGTGTTGAAATCGGCTTAAAACTCAAGTTAAAATTTGCAGGTAAGATTTTGAAATCCCCAAAGTTGAAGCTTTATTTTAGGTTGGATGTTTGAAATGGAGTTTGCAGTCCTAAGCCCCTGGGTTAATAAAATGAGGGAGGATGAGGAAGAGGAGAATTGTAAATGGATAGGAACTGGAAGGGGAGAGGTCCTACATACATGATGACATTGATGACGTTGATGATTCCTGAAACCAACAGGGCACCGGAAACATCCCCGGAAATTCACTTATCTACTCCATTAGGGATGAGTCCCTTTAGAATACCTCCCTTCACTTTGAACACACGATAAACTATGCAAACAAAGCCACGACCACCACCACCTCCTACTACTCAGCCCTAAACTACCCGGTATGCAGTGACTCAATATTTTACATGATTTGAGCACAAGTAAATAGAAGCTCTTCATTCCAAATGTATTTCCTGAAACATCTTGCACTGATTTCATCTCGTTTCTACACATAAGTATCTCCACAACTCCACACGTCCATTTGGGCGGTGGTGGTCCGTATTCCTAGTAAGGGTCATGAGGGATACGTTGTAGAACGAGATTGGGACTTGTTTCCTAGATCCTCAGCCGGAAATTATTTGTTTGTCGGGAAATTTGGGAAATGTGGGTGAGTGGCAGTGGTGACAAGTCAATCTAAACTCTTACTTTATTTACTTGACTACCATTGACTTACTTAATTGAAGCGCAAATAAGGAAATTCGACATTTCGTATAAAAGCTGTCATTTCACCAGTTTCAAACTATCACAAGCTTTTCCAATCATTCCACATTTTAAAACACAAAAAAACAGTTTCAAAATATTCATATACGTTTTTTATATTTTTCAAATCCAAAAAGAATTGAAATCCTTTAATTGAAATGGCTCGAGTTTACGCAGTCTTGGCTATCTTCGCGACCATCGCGGCCATTTCATTGTCCATGCCGCAAGTAAGTCTTAAAGTATTTTTAAACTGTCGATTGTCGACATAATTTTGGTTATAAATGTTGTTAATTGTTTTGTTTTTGGGCAGGGCGAGAATGAAATCGACAGCGAACTTTTCCTAGGGTCCATCCAGGAAGAGCAAGTCGGCATCCCTACTGATGCCCTTATCAAAGCCATCGATCAGCAATTCAATGGAGGCGACTTGGCCAGAGGAGGTAAAATTATTTATACTGATGTTTTAAACACAATTAACAATTCTTAATTACTAAATTCTTATTAAAAGATATTTAATAATTGAAAAGAAAGTATTAATTTTTTGTCTTTTGTTTTGAAGCCAACTTGTTCAACCTCTCTGCCTACCTCAATACAAATCGACCGAATGGCACAGCTCTCACCTTTGTCCCTCTCATTACATTGTTGGTTGGAATCTTAGGAGGGAATGTGTCCGGTTAACAATCCACTATATTTCCATGTGTTCTGGCGAAAAAAAATCCTTTATTTCATTTTAAAATACAATTAAATTAATATTTTTTGAAACGCGAATAATGAATAAAATACTGAGCGTAACAAGCAATTATAAAACTAGACAAGTCTGTACAAACAAAAGTTATGCAATCCTCATAATTGAAACATCTTAAGCTTGACCTCCAGACTGGCTCTATTGTTCTTCAAGAAAAAGGTCAAGGCCCTGGAAATGTCCAACTCTTTTAACTTGGCTCCTATTCCCAACCCCTTGAAAATGAATTGATACAGTCCAATGACGTATAATTGATCATTGTGATTAATGGCCTTGTCCGCCTTGCAGTCCTCACAGTCCCTTAGGATCATTCCATCTTGGACTAGTTTGACGAAGAATGTCTGGAGGCTCTTGACCACATTCCGTCGGAGGCGGACTGAGTGAGCCCGAGCCATTTTTAAAATCATTTCAAGTCCTTCCTGGACAACGAGCCCGAGGGTGAACACACTCCTGGAGATTTCACTTCCATCTGGAGATTTTCTAGCACTTGGACTTGGCCCTTGGAGCTCTTTCTTTAGGACTTTGGTAAATGCAGCAAACTCAAGGGCTTGGCCTAGCTTCTCCAGGGATGGAATTGTAAGGATCTCTTCGGTTCTTAAAATTAATTATTATTAAAATATTAAATCGTGTTTAAATAACAACTAATGTTAGTTCTTACAGATCCTTTAAGTCTCCTCTAAGGACGATGGAGTTGTCGGGCTGGATGATGAGATACCCTTCCTTGACTAACATTGACAATCTGGAGAGGGTCACGTTGATGCATTGGGTCCGTAAGGCTGACATGTAGACGTAGAGAACTTCAGAGGTGGAAGTGGCTTCTAAGAGACTTTGAGACGTCACTTTGAGGTAGGGACAAGGGCCCATGCCGACGAAGGGATCCTCCTCGTGGCTCAGTGTCACTTTATTTGACAGCTTGGCCTTCCATAGTGTTTTCCATCCGGGGTGGATAAATGTGTCCACTTCAAGGGTCAAACCTTAAATAAAATTATGCATTCCATCTATTCCTACTTCCCATAAAATCTGTATTGGAAAACTAATTGTACACTATGTGGTTTAATTAGAAAAATCATGGACGTACTATTCTCCACGATCCTGTCCACCAACTCCATAGGCATTTTATCCAGGAGCTCCGCATCACCTCCAGAAGCCTGGAAGCTCCTCCCTATCTTTTTGACAACAGACTCAAGTCCCTTGGAAACCTTGAAAAGTGTCGTCTCCTCAAAGTCCTTCTCTGAGACCTTAGCCTCCTTGTCACTCTCATCCGGATTAATCAAGCCTCCCAAGCCCCCGGCCGAGGACCCTTGAACCTCAGCAATAAGGGCTGCCATTTCCTTATCATCCAGCCAACCGGGTTCTGACACATCCTCGTCTATCGTATTCCCCAGGACCCCTGCCACTGTTGCTGAGCTAGTACCCAGCCCTCCAAAAAGCCCTCGAAAGGACTTGATGAACCCCATGCCCCATGCGTAGCTACCCAAAGCCGCATTCTTCAAAGTCCCGACTATCCCCCCTGTAATCCCGACGATAATATTAGTTATTACAAGGCGACCCTGTCCGGGTGGAATCTTTCCCTTGGACTTTGACCCTTCTGTCGGTATGGAACGACCTTGAGCTGAGGAGGATTTGCTTCTAGCAGCCTGTCGGGTCAAGAGGTCAATTATATCTCTCATGTAGAGGGCGGTGGAAGGGGATGGGTCGAGGTCGTAGAAGTAGTCGATTTCGGAGTTTTGATTTAACCCGGGTTGGGTCACGAATGTGGGGACACTGGTAAGGTAGCCTCCTTCCGGTGGTTTTTGAGTTGTGGAAGGATTTCTTTGAGATTTGATCTCAGCTATTGGGAACTCATTTGATTCTGAAGATTTGCAAGGGATGAAAATGGAGTCGTTGCATGTCGTCCATCCGAAAAGGGTAGAACGGTGTTCCAATCCCCCTCGGTGGTCCCACGTGTCGATTTCTAACGTGTACTGCTTCCCTCCGATTGTCTTTTTGTGTTGATCTCCCGGGACTGCATCTCTGCAATTTTAAGTTGTCATTAAATTTGCAAGTTTTAAAATGATCCTTCAGAATTTATAGCGAAATTTAGTTTTGGAAGACTTTAGAAACAGGGTCGGACAATTGGTGACATATTTTTCGTCCACTTGGCCCATATTTCTGTCCCCTCATAAATAAATGAATTGAGCATTAAAAAACTCACATCCTCACTTGAGATAAATGTAAAAGACGAAGAAGAGAGCCCTGTCTTGAAATCCAGCTCGTCTCAGCCCAACAAATTGTCTCTTTGTGTTGAAAACTCTGATGAGGTCTTGTCCATGTCTGAGGACGAAGGAATCCTTGCCCTTGGTGACATTGGGGATGAGCCGTATGTCATAGATAGAAAAGGGCCCCCTCTCCTTGTCCAACTGTCTAAACGTTGCAACTTGATTGAGATAGTCCAAATATTGGATTAGGAGAGCCCCTCCGTCTAAATTCTTGATTGCCAGTGTGTCCACGTATTTCTCGAGGTCTTCGACAATGAGGGAGTCCATCTCTTCCACCGTTGATCCTGCCCAAATATCTCCATCCACTTTATTACCAGCTAATCCCGAAAGTCCCGGATGGGCAACTTCTCCCTTTGTTCTAAGAGATAGAGTGGCTACTGCTAATGCCATTATTTGCAAAGTGTACGTGGAGACCATTTTTGTAGGATTGAGTTGGATGTTGATTTGTAATTTAATTTGTAAATGTCAATAGTAGCTTAAAAAAGCTTAATTTTTAAAGGCCTTGTGTGTGTCACATTATTATCCTACTGTTAATGAGAGGCTACTAAATGAAGATGGTTATAAAGCAATGCGAGAAATGTGTGGACAGTAATGAGTTATGAATGAGTGTGACTCGAACATTTCCAAGAACTTTTTGCGTTTTATTGGCACGATTTCAAGGAAAGCTTTTAATTTGTAAACAGTAGAATTTATAAAGCATTAATAATTAAATCAATTTAAATGTATTTATTTAAACTGAAGCTGTTTGAATTAGTTAGTTACTTTTTAAAAAAACTCACAGCCCGTCCATACCTGTCGAAAATCTTTTAGAATCGTTTTTTGAAACTGTCATTCATAAAAAACCTATTGTGTAACTCATTGTTAGTTTAAAATAATATTACACATAAATTATGAAATTGAAAATTGGTGACCACACCCCCAAGAGCCATATCCTCCGGAAACTAAAGAATGAAATAGCAATCGCCTTTTAAAACGAATATTTACTCTCCACCTACAAAGTGGAGAGAAGAGCTGAAGAGAATCCCAAGGTAGAACCAGGAAGAGAGGATTTGTAAAAATATTGACCCCTGACCTTGACATAACGGTTTGCTAAAAGGAAACGTATTTAAATGTATGAAAAAAGTGTTGTGACTTCCTATGGGTTTTTAATGAATGGCACAAGCCTTGAGGGTAAAAAGTATTGAAGTTAGTCTTAAGAGTAATTGTTAAATTACCTAGACATTCAGACGTTGAATTTATGAAGATGGGATCTGGAATGCCACCACCACCGCCAACCTCAACTCCCCTAAAACTGTCTAGTGTGTCTACTCTGTGTCTTCATGTACTTAAGAAACAGTTGGGAGAGATGAGTTGCAGAATAAAGTTCGTGTCTAGCAATTTGGGGGAACGGGCTAACTATTCCTTGACCATGATGAGCAGACGGACGCAGTGTCCACTCTCAACAGTTTCAAACAGACAGCTCTTGCACGTAATTCTCAGGTGATAGTTGGATTAATTTAGAATGCAAATACCCCCACTGCCAACCTACTCTTGAGTTACTCTTAGTCGTAGCATCCCTTTTTAAACGGTTAGAATTTAATTAGCTTCCCAGTTATTGTTTTAAGTGCTCCTTGGTTGAGAAGGTGTTATTATTATTAGGCAAAGGGAGTAATTATAATCAGACACACATAAGCCCAACCTCCTTCTCTCTAACCCTTTCTTTCATTTACCCTTGCTTTTAACCCTTGGGCAATTATTACATCTTACACTCTTTCTCAGCACAAAGACCGTTTCATAATTTCCCATTCTTCTCTATAGTTTGCATAGGAGGTAGGGACATGCACATGGGATCCAATATTAAAAGTCATCTTAGAATGACCTGACCCACACCACCACCTCGTCTCATCACCATCCTCATGATAACCTATCAAGCACTTAGCTCTCTACCCTGAATAGAAATTTATTGCCCTGGCTGTATTGGAGAGAGGGGAAAAAATGGTTGTAAACTGTAAAAAGTTGAAGGGGGTAATTGGAATAAGTTTTGACCAACACGAGCTCACCGTCTTCATCTCTTAAATGGACAAGTGAGCAAGAGTTCAAATCTCCATTCACTTATGGGCTAGTCTCTTTTTCAGCTCATAATGAGACGATGGGCCAAGCGGATATCCCACATCTCCGACCACCACCGACAAATCCCACACCCTAGCTATAGGAAATAAATCATGTGAACCTGGAAATGGTGTAGGAGCTAGATGGACTATTGACCATCCTCTACCTTGGGCTCTCCAATTTCAATCAACTATGGAAATTAGAATAAGCTCGTGTCCCTCGAAGAGTGTCATAGCCACTAGGCCTATGGACTTGTTGGTCTAACGGCTCTTGTCATCTTGTCAATTAAATACGGGACTTGTATCAAGAGGGCAGATTTCCTCTCTATTGACATTTCCGCCTGCTTAGTCCGTCTTCAGGGTGGGATTTACGATGATTACAAACTAGAGACTATTAGAGAGGCAGAGTTGGTCAAGACGGAGATGATAGTGACCCGGACAACTACACAAGACAGAGAGTCTTGAAATTTCAAAAAAGCAATGCTCCTCTTGTTTTTAAATATGATTTTGATTTATTTACAACAATTCCACCTAGTTTTTCTCATGAAAGGTGTGAGGTGAATTGATTTAAGAAGAGTAGAAAGAGTTGAGGGTGGCAGCGTTGGCATAGACGGTGGGGTATCGAGCCTGAGCACAGGGTTGCATTCCCCAAGACGTCGCTCCAGCAAGACAGCTTCCGCACACGATTGGGCCACCTGAATCTCCATTGCCTAATTTCGTTCAGAAACATAAAATGGTTAAAAAAATCCCGAGCTAATTCTCCAAATTTGTAAGGGTATTAGGGAGGTTGTGCTACAGAGATTTTTGGCTTCTGATTCTGACTGTGGCAATACTCTTAAGATTCATAGAGCCAATAAGAACTGTAGCACAATCTCCCTATTGTTTATGTAACTTACATCCTCCTTCTCCAGCGACGGTGCCAGCGCAGAGCATAGCATCGGTGATAGTGTTGACGAGAGCGTACTTAGTTTGACACGTGGCCTTGGGTACGACTTGGAGGTTGACTTTCTGGAGATTTGGGGGGACGACAGTGCCAGAGGTGGAGGTGGTTCCCCATCCAGTGGCGGTACAAGATCCGGAGGTAGGTGTGGAAGTGCACATGGAAATCGTGGCCACACGATCGTTAAGGGTCAGTGGGGCGCTGAGCATGAGTTTGCAAGCGTCGTTGTTGATCGTGTTTCTAATTGTTAATTATAATTATAATTAGACAATTAATTAAGGTTGACAGCTGTACATAATAATGGGGGCTTGGACCAAGACGTACCCGTTGTAACTGGGGTGCATGACGATACGGGAGACGGAGGCAACTTGTTGGGAAGCCTCGGTGATTTGCATGTTCTGGGCTCCAGCAACCACTCGGATGTTGGCAGCGTTTTGTCCATCACAACAATGGGCCTGTGGGGATTTAATTATAATTATAATTGTAGTTAAATCCTTATTTAAATGATTTAAATATTATTAGTAGAGAGAGCTTACAGCAGTGGCGATTCTGTCGGCTCCGATGATGGATCCTCCACAGATGTGGAATCTGGAGCTACCCTGGACGACCTGCATTGAGATCTGATGCGGGAATTCTCCAGGATTGGCGTTGGAACCTCCGATGATCATGGGCTGACTCAAAGTTGAGATTCCATACCCGGGGGCTCGGATTCCACCGTAGACCAGGTTTTCCCAGGATTCAGAAACCTTCACTGACTTGTCCAAGAACTTCCCTGAAATTTTATAAAGTTTATTTTAAATGTTTTTAGTAAATTTAAAAAGAGGTTTAGTAAGAGTTTGAGTATTTACCGTGGGAAGCAGCTACAAGGGCGAACAAAATGAGGAACTTCATGGCAACTACCGAAAAGATTGAACTGCTGGAGAAACTGGAGAATGGATAAGGAAGGAATGTAAATTAAGGTCCTTGTCCAGCTCGTATTTATAGCTCGAGGTGTGTACTGTACGAGGGAATAAGAGTGTGTTTATGCAACTCCAGTTACAAAAGATAAGTGGCTTATCAAGCTAAAAGTCAAGTTGTACATGCTAAGGTCCATTGGAGTGATCTTCTCAGGGTCAAAACGAGTCGTAGTGTTGTAAGCATGTCCATCATTTTCACCCACCACGAGTTTATTTACAACCACGGGCTTTTCCTCATTTTGTCAGATCTGGTTGTATTTGGGAAATTAGGAGAACACAATGGAAAGAGTTAAACACCTTCAATCACCTTGTTATGAAACGTGGAGAGAGATTAGATTTATTTTAATATCAAAGTGGCCTTCCCATCTTTTTTTTACCCTCTCCAAACTCCAAGATTAGAAATTTATTTTAGCTTGGAAACTTCCCCGTCAGTCAATTGCTCGAGATAATAACTTTCTGTTGACAATGGTCTTTGGCATTTGGTGTGGATTGGGGATGTTTGTTTTCAGCAGATCACTCTAACCTTGCATAGCATAAAGTTCGTAGCCTTGAGGGTCACGAGGCAGAATTATGACCAAGGGCACTTGACCGTGCACAAAGGTCAGTAGGGAATATTTGTCCCCAAAAAAGTGTATTTAGGGGAGTAGGTGAAATGAAGTCCACCTGCCCTAAGCTCTCTGAACGGAGCTTGATGATAAAGGATTGTAAATAGATGAAGCTGTCCTGGTCATCATGTCCCTAAGCCCTGACCAACCATGTGAAGAAAGGGGATAGAGTCCTCGGTGGTTAGTGATGAATAGTCCCATGCAATAATCACCCCATGTCGTCCCATCAAAGGAACAAACAGAAGGAGGACAGCTTAGAATTCTTTCCTTAATGTCCACCACCACCACCGCCGCCTTCTTCTTCATCTTGTTCAGCATTTGAAACCCTTCTCATTTTTCACCCTTACTCACTTGTACAAAACTAACAATGAACAATCGGCCCAGGACAATGAAACTCACATCTCAAGCTAATAAATAAAAAAAAGGTGACCAACTTTTCCCTTATTACTGCATTTCCTATTTATCTAGGAGAGATGGACACTCTGAGCATCCTCTTGGACTCTCAAAGCATTTTTTTAGTGTTTGGAAATGGGAACCATGGGGTGCTTCAGGAATTAGGTGGGTTAGTGTCATGACGTTTTTTTGTTGTCTTCCTTGTGGTATGAGATGTTGTGAGGAAGGATTGGGGAAGATTTTAAGTTCACGTGGACATTTGAGAGTATTGAGCTTTTTTAAATAGTTATTCCAAGGTTATGATCGTGATGATGAGGAGATGGTGGGCCATGACTAGGATTCAGCAGGGGCCAGTGGGGGTTTCAATCATTTGCAAATTAGAGTTTAAATTTACGAAAAATGTTAGTCAGCACATAATTTAGTTTCGAGAGTTACTTAGGATTTAATTAGGGATTTAATTTATTTAAAGGTAAGAGAGATTGAAGAATTAAAGTAAGACTCACTCATTCCAATAAATAAATAAAAGTTGACAAACAATGTGGGCCAATTTCATAAAAAGTCCCAAGAGATAAACAAAGCGAAAGAAGAGATAAAATTTGTATTCCCTAAGAATTAAATTATTATAAGAAGTTGGATTTCTCCAATATTTCTTGTGGTGTGGAGATGTGATTTTTCTTTGAAAGTTGATCCCCTCATACCACAAGGGATGGACTAATGACACGTGAAATCAAGGACAGAGAGAAAGGATTCAAAATCGTGCCAATTAAATTATCCCTCATACAATAATTCATACACTAAACAACAAGTGGATAAAAAACCTTAAAAAAATCCGAGATCTACTGATCTATAAAGAATATTTTCTACCCCCACTGCCCTATCCACTATCCACCCTTACATCTCCTAATCTCACACAAGTTATATCTTAATCCCAATCGAAAATTAAAACAAAAACAAAAGGGACATTGAATGTGCTTTGCAAAGAAATCTCATCTCTTAAGCTAAGACACGCTCTTGCCTGACGTCTAGACTCACGAGGTTTAGAATATGGTGGACGGATCTGCATCCACCACGACCACAACAATCACCCGCTATTAGGGCCACACCAAATCCATTTCTGATGAGTCGTGAGTCAAGTGTGAGCTGATTTCGGCATCATACCGCAACCAAATAAATCCCAACCAATCCATCATCCTCATACAACAACTTGGCTTTAATATAAAAAACAAAATACGATGTGATTGTATGGCACTTGTCTTTTCCTATTTGTTTCATTAAACTTGAATAAAGGAAGATGTAGAATAAGTGTGTAGTGATCATTTAAATCCTTCACCGCCTTAACATTATCCCCTTTATCGACATGGGACACACGGCCTTTCAATCTTATAAACAATAAGAGAGACACGAGGGAATTAAATTATTAGCTTTTCTTGTATAAATCCACACATGGAGATGTAGCAAGTTGAACTGGGTCAACTTTTCAACAGGGAAAAACAAAGAACAATTTTAAACTTTAAAAAATCATATAAACTTAATTCAGATTAGATTTTTTCAACTTTTTTTTCCTTATGAAAAATGTTACGTGTGATATTTGATTTGAATGAACATGTTTCTATGATGTGAAATGTGTTGGATGGATTTGAGGATTTAATTCAAAAGTCAATGATGATGAATGAGAAAAGAATTTCACCTTTAAGACCCGACCTCATTTAAATCACAAATCCACCTCGTCCCTCTTCGTTAACTTTATCTCTCTATTTTATCTCTCCTTGTCAGTGGGGGCATGCTCCATTGAGACGTGGACATTAGATTGGCAGAGATTTACAAAAAATAAAAAAATAAAAAACCATAGTCGATATGGTTAGCACCATTTCAAATTCACCATCAATTTTTGAGACAGAGAAAAAAATTTGGGATTGGATTTATAGGAAGGAACAAGGTTTTGGGAAATTAAGGTTCAATCTTTTTATCCTTTAGATTATTCATACCTGAGATTTCAATACAACTCATCTTATTTTATCTACGTGCCGAAGTTGAAGCTAACATGTTTGAATAATTATATTTGCTAAGAGGTTTCATTTTTGGACATGGGAATTTAAATTCAATTTAAACCATTAGCTCTTTCACTCATTCCTTTAAATGATTTTAAATAGCATCTCATAATTTTGTAAAAAATAAAAAATTTCTAAGCCAATTTTAAATAGAATGAAAATTAAAGTGTTAATAAAAAAAATGATTTGAAGAGGTTGTGATGATGTAAGTGAGGGTGCTACTTGTAATTATCTTTGACACGCATATTCCAATCCATTAAATATCATCCAATCCTAAAGAGTGATGAAAAGGTGATCATAAACGGTTCATGAGTGTAGAGTGTTAACTCATCCCGTTTCTAAAACCATTCTCTGCTAATATGGTATGAAAGATAATTAAAAACCATATGGATGGAAATGACACAGGGATTCGTGTTAATCTACCATACTCAATCAATTAGCAACAAGTCCTTTAAGGGCTTTTAAACTACAGCCTCTTTTAAACATCTAATTGCATTCCAATTTAAACCGGGATCATCTGAGCAATATCCAAATTATTACAAGTATCAATTTTTTAAAAATCACACACCTTTTTTGGTAATATTTAATTTCTAAATGGAGATGAACTTGATGACCACTTGTGATTTCAAAAAGTTTTTAAAAAAGTTTCCTAATTTCATATAAAAAAAATGAACGTAACCTTGTTTGAATTTGTATTGAGGTTGGGTCCTTTAATTTTGGCCATTCTACATTCTAGGTGACCCCGTGGACTTGGTCATCATTTTTTTCCCTTCCCAACCCAGTTTCCATTATTTCCGAAAACTTCCCGCAAACAATCTCAAAATGAGTTTGACCCTGCGAAATGATAAAAATGATCTCTGTCTTCCCTCATTACTCTCACAAATGACATTAGTCATCATTAATAATTCATTACGCCCAACAACATGTTCAACTATAAAAAAAAACATAAAAGAGATGGTCAGTACAAGACGGAACACCCGATTCAAAAGATGGGTCAGTGTTTATACAGTTTTTTTTTGTTCAAAATTAACTTGCCTTTATTAGAGAGTTTGTGAGTTGTCCGTGTCCCACCTCAATTCAAAAGCTCTTGTGGTTTTCTCAAAAGGTATTTGGAAATTACAGGCTTTTCAAAGTTGGTATGAAAAAACCATATAATTTGCATACATATAGTTCCATGCTATTTATTTAAGTATAAAAAAGGGGTGAATTAATCATTTGAGGAATGGGAAATGGAACAAAGGTAGATTAAACAATGATGCCGATATTTTTTTAACTTTGTAGTTGTTGATCCCCTCATAGTAAGAGAATGATAATATTTTGAACAACTTTCAATGGAAGCTTTAGCTTTAGTATTAGTTTAGCCGTGGATGATGATGATGAGTTAGTATTATTATAAACATGATCATTTCCTTGTGACCACAACGACTCAAAACTCGAAAGAATGCAATCAACCCGACCTAGAAACCCGCATGGGTCTCTCTCCTAAATATTTGTCCTATTCACCAGCTTAAATTGCTATTGACATTTGTAAGATGTGAGGTAGACCACAAGGAGATAAATGGAAGGAGCTATTGATCCCTTTACTTTGATTAATCATTATACATTCTATTACCAACTTTACTTTATTGTCTAGAAACTTTTATTTCATTCATATAACTTTAAATGAGAAATATCAAACGTCACAAAAACCCACACTCCTATTCTTTAGAAAGTTTAGCTCGTTTTTTTAAACAAATCTGTTGAGCATTTTATTTTTACGGTTATGTTTGTATTATTTAGTTTAAAAAAGTTGAAATCACACAAGAATCTATAAGTCCGTCTCCTTTCCTCATTTTTTGAAATTTAAAGCCTTTAGATAAGTATGTGACTTTATAGAAAGGTCACACTACCCAAACCAATCATAACAATTCATGTGTAGGAACCAATTTTAAAATAGATTGAATTCCAATGTACCTAAACCTGCCAAACTCCTACCACAACCTCCTTACTAAACTCAGTCAACAGTCAGTCAACAAAAAGAGCCCAAAGGTCATCCGCTTATGAGGGATGAATCCATCAACTTTCAGCCCTAAATCTCCCTCATAAAAAATAATAACCCAAGCCCGGTCCACCTCCGTCTTCAGCCCTCAACCAAGACTTTGAATCCTCCTCACAATGAGGGATATTCAGTGTCAGTTTAGATTTAAAATGCTCCCCCATAGGGTGTGGATGATCCCAGGGGATAATGACACTTTCAATTGGCAAGAGAGTAGGGAGATTGGCAAGAGGTGCTTGATCATCTTTCTAATCCCTAAAGTCCCAGGATTGAGAAGGGGAAAAAACTTGTCCCTAACTCCATGTCCAAGTCTATCAAGATGAACAGCCACCTCTTCCCATCTAATTCTACATGAGCTTCTTTATATTTATTTAAAAGTCCGTAGGCCAAGCTGAGGAAGCCACACGGGCAGTCCACTCACAAAACACACCAGCCAAATGTCTCAGAGTCAAGAGATATTTAGTTGTTAAAGAATGTGCTCAATAAACTTTGGGTTAAGGCTCTTGTATTTACATCATCTTATTATTATTGACTTGGTAATAAAATTGAAGGAGCTCTTCTTGCCCTCTACACCCGTTTTTTTCGTATAAACAACGGGAAAAGAAGTCTTTGGTTTTATTTCATGCCTACCTGTCCCAGCTTTACAATCATTTTAATTGCCAATCTCATCCTCCATACCTGCCTAGCCACTATTTAACCAATTCAAACCATTTAAATAAAAAATCCCCATCAATTTATTCAACTCTTGTTTAATTAATTCCACGGGGGGTAATAGAGTCAAGATATCATTCAAAAGTGGGGGGGGCGCAAAAATATTGATGTCTCTCTCTAAGGAGTGACGGACAGGCCGGTAGTGGTCATATGGTGGTCATACTGGTCATTAAGATTAAGAGCACTCTGCCGAGTCCGTTTATGTATGGTGACCTTGGTCATGGTATGGGTTTTTAACTACAAGGGAATGGGAATGTGACCTTTCGACCCGATTTAAATTAGTTTAAAAAGTGTTGCATTTCCGGAGTTTGGACTCTTTGGAGATTGAGAGGAGGAGATGAATTGGCTGAGCTTTTGTTTTTGCACATGTTTTGTGTGGCTCACGATTTAAATCAGC
Source organism: Agrenia bidenticulata (assembly GCA_034694785.1). NCBI lineage: Eukaryota > Metazoa > Arthropoda > Collembola > Entomobryomorpha > Isotomidae > Agrenia > Agrenia bidenticulata. The sequence continues at coordinate 53,425 of JAQFYM010000245.1, forward strand.
TTACTCAGCTTGGGAATAATCGGATTAAATTGGATGCCAAAAATAGACGGAGTTGGTCAAGACAGGGTGTCGGTAGTCTGTCCAATTTGAGACCCTTTGTCAGTCTCTCTCTTTTGTTTGGGGTTAATTAGAAATTATGAAGACGGGGGACTGGAATAAGGTCATCCTCTCTGGGCTTACATCTTACTCACAATACTTATGGAGGGATTAGGATTTTAAAAGTTATAGTATAAGTTATAATATAATTTATAATTAAAGCTTAAAAAAGGCTGTGTTTTTTTAGTTTGGTGTGTAGAGATGATATGGAGCAGAAGGATCTTGATTAAGCACCGCTAGATTAACTTAATTAATTTACGACCAGCTTGGAATCGCCTTCATCTCTTCCTTGGCTCGTAGTTTAATTTTAATTACAGCTTTGGCGTGTTCATTAAGAGAGTTGAGGGGGGTTTTAGTGGTGGACTCATGAGAAGTTGTGGACAAGCTCTGCACGAGTGACGAGGGTGGAGGTGTCATGATTAAAAGTGGTGTGTCAATGGGAATGGAAGTTAAATAACTTTAGATTATACAACGGTTAACTATCGCAATTAAATAAATGTAGGGGGAAAATTGTTTGGGAAAAATCATTTAAATCGTTTTTAACTCGCAAATCACAATTGTCCCGTTCATGCACCTCGAGACACAGAAACCTTGTTAGCTTTTTTGTAACTTGTATGACATTTTATGAAATAGTTTAAGTAGAATCAACAATTATTAGATAACGTAGCCATTTCCCGGATTTCACAGTTTCCCCTCATAATAAGGTGAGGTAATAGTGGAACAATTAAAAAAGCTCGTCCATTAGATCATGGGGACAAACGCTTAAGATAATTACGACCTTCGTACATTAATATAAAAAACATAGATAAAAAACATTTGCGGAAACTCTCAAGTACAAGAACCCGTATGTAAAATATAAAATATATGAACTTAAAGTACATGATACTAAAGTACCTACTTTGTTAAATGTCTTTATTCACAGGATTGAAAAGATTTTTTTTTTAAAAGGTGATTCACATTGAAAAAGTGCATAACCAACAAAGAGCTATTATTTTTTAATGAAAACTCTTGCTACAAAATAAATTGTAGGAAAAATCCTTCTTTTGTTCTTGGCTATTTCTCATATTAAGAAAAGTGTAGAAAGAATAAGAATATAGATTTTCATATAAAAAATGGACCACTACAAATATTAAAAGTTACCTTTCATGTCTGTCCCTACATTTAATAGGATTTTTAAGTTTTCTAGTTTAAAAAACTTGGAAAATGCAAGAGGGATGAACGGTAGAAAATAAAAAAAAAGACTGTGCAATTATCCAAAGGTTCATCACCTGAGAGAAGTACACGAGGTTTTTATATTATTATTATTATAAACGAGTGGATTATTGTGAATAAAGAATGGGCTAATATCTCAAGTTGCAAGGGATAAAAACGAGTTGAAAGAATGTGTGGATGTTCAGGAGATTTGGTAGGTGAAGGTAGCCGAGGCGAATGCCAAGGTTGACGAGTATTATTATTATTATACAATACCACTCACCTCTTCCACACAACATTTAAATAACATCTTTACAAATGTGGAAAACAAGACTGATTAGCTAAATATCATTATCAGTTAGTAGAATCAAAGGCAGAATAAGTGAATTTGAATCTGCTTACATAACGAATGCCGTGCCTGTCGAAATCTTCATTTTAAGTTTCTTAAATTAAATTTAAACATTTTATTTATTTGGCTTTGACAACCAGCAATAAAACGGAAATGATGGAAGCCAAGATGACCAATCCTAATAAAATCCCAATTAAAAGCAATTGGACATTTATATTTAAGTCAATTTGGAAATCTCAATTTTTCTCTTAAATAAAAGCCCCTACACCCCCACCAACTAATACCAACATCAATTTTATTAATCTCCCTAAAGAATGGGAAGCAGAGGGACTTTGTTAACTTCAAAGCTCCAAAGTAAAGACTGGAGTTGACACTTGAAAGTACAAGAAGAGCGTTTCTGAAGACTGAGATGTAAAACGGATAGATTGAGAGATGGGATTGAGAGGAAGTAAGGGGAAGCCCGTCCTCACCTAATCTACAAGCCCAACGGACTTGGTGTCTTTAGTCTCAAGAGGAGCTCTTGGTCTTTCAGATCCAAGACAACTTAAAGGCCAAGACGTTGTTGGTATTTAGCTGTGAGTAGAGATAGTCAACCCATCTCCTACCTTCACCTTCCAGTTATTCTCTCTCCTTCCTATCAACAACATCCTCTCCATCCTTTTAATTAACACAGATTCTTAATCTCATCACAAGATAATACAACACACCTCAAGGGACTTAAGTGACTAGTTTCTCACTCCACCGGCTTGGACATCAAGTTTTTGGGCTAAAAGCTCGTTTTCTCACAAGAGTGGGAGATTTCTTTATATTTTTCCGGGTTGGATGAGACAAGAGGATTGCTGAGATTTCGAAAATATTTGAACTTTGATCAGAGATAATTAATTTTGTCACCTATTTAAGGTAAGCTTTGTTTTTTTTTATCTTTGTGTAAAGTGGAGATGATTGAGTCTAGGATTTGTAAGTGGGTCTATGCATTGCAAATTTGTAATAGATTGGTCCCGTCGGGAATAAGTGGCTGGTGTCTGGTGTGACTTGAGAGTCTCCATTCTTGTAACCTAGTCGTCTGTATCCAACCGTTTTACTCACAACTCTCGTCATGACATAATTATTTGACACTTTTACGACAAAAGTTGCATTTTTAGAATCACATTTGTCACCTTTTCAAAGAAAATCTCAAAGTCAATGCTAACTGGAATTTAATATTAAAAAGTCCATTCAAAAACACACTGACCATTAGGAATGTAGGCCTAAAAAAAGTCCCTTAACAATTCCCTTAAGCCTTTTATTTAAATTTATTTATAAATCCCCGTTGAACAATTGTCAGAAAGCACGGCTTTTGATTTCGAAATGTTTTTAAAAGAATGGACAACACGGTTCTGAAATTAGTTTTTTTTTACCTTAATGGTCAGTTGGAGCTTGTTTGATTAAACTAAAAGAATAACTAACTTAAAACCGTCCTTTGAAAAAAATCGACACTGTTACAAATTGGTTAGTTAGTTGGGAGATGGATTAGCTGCTCAAACACCTTGTTATCCCCTACCTGTTTTTTCTGCCCATTCAATTTGGGCACATGTTCTTTAAGATTCCGAACTAGCCAACCGAACTTCCGATCCCCAAGAATTCAAAAAAAAATCCGTTCAATAAAAAAAATCCTTTTCGGTAGAGTTGACATTTTTTTCCCCTCCCCAAGGCTCGAGGATATTTGTGGAATTAAATGCGGAAATGCTTATGAGAAGTGAGGATTAAATGATCAGTTATGTTGACAAATATGGGTTGGCTGAAAGTCGTCAATGCTGGGATTAGCAAGGAGGGTTTTTTCCATGCCACCCCCTCCGTCCAATTTGAAAAGAGATTTGGGTGCTATTTTGAAATGTGTAAATAGATTAGAGTGCAATTATGATGTTAAGGTAGTCATGTGGGCTATAAAAGTGTCAACGGTATCTTTGGACTATTTGAAGAGCTAGGGCAAGTCTTTAATTCACTTTTGTCTAACATGTGAGCATTGTGAAGAGTTTAAAAGGCTGGGGAATTGCAGTCTCATCAGCCTAGTTTGAATTCAAAATAAAATGTCATAGTCAAGAGGTGGGCAGAGGGTTCTCAGAATTTACAAGAATGATACCAACAACCCAGGCTTTTTTGACACGACAATTTATCCTACTGACCTCATCTCTTTCTACCATTTACGAATACAACGCTTTTAAACTGACGAGCTGATTTGAAAATACACTTTTGATTATAAATCAGAAGCTGAGAGAGTTTAAATGGCTTAAAAGGAGTTGTACTAATTGTAAGCTTGTTTTAAATGACGCAATACGGATTTTCTAAATTTGAAAATTAACTGAAAATTCAGCTTGCAATTTTCCTTGCTAAATGCATTTAATGTCTTCATTGCATACTTTAAAAGTATTTACTGAGTCTTTAATTAATATAATTAGGTGATTATAAAATAGATACCCACCATTTGAGTTGGCAAAGACACCGTCAACTGTAGACTTAAGAAAACTGAACTAGGGAAATTTCCCCTTAAAAGTTTGGAGTACACTCGTCTTGCAAAAAAAATTTGTCAACTTGTCAAGGGAATGGCTAGCGGCTAGTAAGGACAACCCGGCGTGACACAAGTCTCATAATTTGTTACCTTCAATTGAGAGCCATAGGGTCACCGCTGAGAGCCAAGTTTTTTATAAACTCGCAGTCCTCAGTTGATTCAGATATGAGAGAGGTGTGATTTGTACTTGTCATAACTTGTGTACACTGAAAGTAGATGGGGAACGTGGATTTTACTTTTATCTCTTCATTGTAAGATTTTGGAACTGTTGAGCAAACAAGTTCAACTTTTTTGAGCACATCATCCAAGAGTTATTAAGATTAAACATGCAACAGCCTTAACACACACTTCTCAGTCCATCTCTTCAACTTTGTTGACAAAAAAAACGCATCTCAAATCGTCAATCAATTGACCACCTAGGGATTCTTTTCATTTCCGTATCTTCTAATCTCCTTCATCTTCTTCCATCATTTAACATATCCCTTACACTTTATCATTCAAATTCATTTAAAGCCCCATGAAATCAATCCACTCCACTACTCTTTATTAAGTAGCTAAGACAATGTCAATAACAAAGATTTTGAGCCCAGCATGAAAAACGGTTCATTTGTTTAAAACTCTCCAAGGCTTTGCAATATCAACAAGTCAAAATATCAGTACAAATTAATTCAAAATGCTAATTTTCATTAAAAAAATTAAAATAGCAACCACGTTTCATAATTCCTTCTAGAAACTCAAAAAGTCAAAATAATGGAAAGAGGAGGAGAAACGATTTTTAAAAACTGCTCTTATTTAATTAACTCCGTCAAAACCGATTAACTTAGTATGTAGTTAGGGAAGGGTAGAGAAGAGCCAGAGGGTGTATGCAAATTCATTTTGGGTTGAAATGAAAAAGCTCAAGTCTTATGATATGGATAATAATGAAAAGAATTGGTAGTAACAATGTGTAGTGTACGTTACTGCAACTCCCTCTCAACAATTGAATTCCAAAAATCTCTCTCACCTTTTATGCTAGAATTATTGTTATGAATGGGTTGGGAAGAAGAGACTGCAATTCCATCCCGTCATCCTACAAACCAATCCACCAAAACAATACAAACTTTTTTGGGGGGATGACCGTGTCAAAAAATCTCCTTAGAAATACAAAATCTCCACAATTTGACTCAAAATCTGCGGACAATAGCCTGGGAATAAGACGTCTTCAAGATGTGGTCATTAAGTTCGTCCACGTGTGTCTTGGAGCTATGAAATACATTCCCGTCTCACCACCAACACCACCATCATCTTCATCATCATCATCACCGCCATCAGCATAATACTAAATTATCACACTTTGCATATTAAATGCATTAGGTTCTCTGTGGCCTATTCATCCTTGCTGGGTTTGTAGGTTGTACGGTGACCACGTACACGGTGACCACTTCTCCTCCACACTTTTCAAACAAGTCGGGGGATTTAAAAAAATCCATTCTTGATCGGATATGTCATGGGAGATTTGATTCCCAACAATTAACCCAATCCCAAGGTTAATTATAAAGTGGAGCAGGTATTTAATTATATGACATAAGCCCCCCCCCCCCCTCGACTTAGTCCCCTCTCCTTCTCCTTCTCATTATTAGGCCATTCACGAGAGATAACCCGCGGGGATGGATTTGACTCAAGTCTTTTCTCACTCATTTACGACCTATTTAGTCTCCAAGTATTCGTAATGAGTTTGGGATGGCAGTGGCTATCGTATTTTTGGGGGTTAGTTAGATGATGAGGATTGGATGGATCCCTCGGGCTTTAATCATTATTAGTGCATTATCATTTGATATCAAAGGGAGTTTAGTTTTATTGTCCCGTATTAGCTAACCGTTTGAGAGACTTTGAAAAGTTATTTAAAGTCCATGGGAGATGCACTTTGAGTTTCAGAGAAAGATTTGATTTGGGATTTCTCATGTGCAAACTGTACAATAGATTAGAGAGAGATGCATTTCTGCAGCTCAAAAGAGAGGCGGAATCCTCATCAACGAACATCCTTTTTATACTATCTTGGACTTAATCGTTAAGATTCAAATCTTTAACTTGGCGACATTCTTTAGATTCACTTTAACATGACAAAAGCAACTTAACCAATTTTAAAACCACAGAATTTAATAGTCCACTAGGCTTTTCGTTTGAAAGATTTGCACTTGGAAGTGAAGACTTAAAAATCTGAATGGGCTGGTAATAGGAGAGATCTCAAATTTGATCTCTCATCTTTATAGGAGTAACAGTTTTGTTTGATATGAAAACATATATTGGATTAAAGTATAAGAAGCTGTACTTGCTAAGGCTTTGTCAAAGAAACTAGGCCACATACATAGGACTTGATAGGACATTTGAAAACAATAGAGCGGTGGTCAAAAAAGGGAATGAAGATGAGATTTGTTAATCAAGAGATAAAAGTGATCTTTGTTCTTAACTAGACTCCCTAATGATCCCTTAAGGCAACTTTATAATAATAATAAATAATAAGTCACTCTCAGCTCTCCATTAGATTTCAGCGGATAATTTAAGCTAAGTACACATTCTTTAGCTAATACCTCATAGTTCATAACGGTCATCAGATGAGCTCTCCACATTTTAAAATCCATCTGGAGTAGACATGGATTCTTTAATGACTTCTTTCTGACTCTAGCAATGCTCTTACAACAGCCGAAAATCTCTGCATCGCAACCTCCCTATTACCTACTAAAAACAGTCGTTGATGATTAACTTGGTAGACACGAGTAGACACTTGGTGAATTAGCTATTGAGCATTGAAATGGACGAGTATTGAGACAAACAAGCAGACAGGCAGACTCACATTTTTTAGGGAATTATAGAGTAGATTAAATTTGCGATTTTTGTGACAAAAAATTACCAAAAGTCACTGCATCTCAACCTTCTTATTCTTTTCCCCCTTATGAGGTTCTAGATTTTTGGCAATTTAAGTTTTTAATATTAATGAACGTGGAACAGGCAAACAGCAAAGGCTGAAGAATGTAAATTCAGTTAAAAGTGTAATTTCCTTAATATGTGTTGATTTAGATGAAAGTTGTCTAGCGTTTCATGTAGATTGTACATGTCCATGTGGGTGGCGTGAGATTAAAGCTCAATTAACTCCTTTTAAGTTTAAATAATGTTCAGCCTTTTAAACACATCCTGTAATTATCTTATTTTTTAAGTTTATAATAAATCCTGGGCTTTTGGCCATCCATGAAGGGATAATCTCAGACTTTATTTACACACAAACATCCTTTGAAACCATTTAAAAATGGATAAAACACTTTTGGGTGTTTACCGAGTCTTTCCGCAGATTTATTCGAGAGATGGAAGTACAAGAAATGACTTGGACTCTCTTCCTCTCAGTCCGTTACCCTTTTCAACATGGGCAACGGGATTTGAACATTTAAAATTAGTTTGGGATAATTGTGTTTTAATTTTAATTCATTTTATTCCATCTCTAAAGCGAGAATACTTTTTCTTTCTAATTTTTTTACACTTAAAAAAGATGCACATATTTCCACACAAACAACAAAAGAATTTTATAATTGCAAGTTGAAAAAGAATTAAATTTCATATGCACCTTAATGCACTGAAAATAATTACACCCTGCTGATTGCAACTATTGTCTTCACTATAATCCAGAATTTATATCATGCCTTTTAAACTTATGTACAGAGTTACTTCAAAACAATACGATTGTGCATTCCAGTTGAAATTAGTATAAAAAACTGCCTCAATATTTAAGAAAAGCTTATTTAAAAAAACTTTCAAATCATCTCGAAATAGTTTCCCCTGAGAGGATTGAATTTCGGGGAGTTGTGAGCATCTCGACTGAACTTCCTTGAATCCTTTATATAAAAACGTCTTACGGAAGGAACAAAGTTTAGTCAAAAGAGATTGAGAATATAATTCCTTTTCAATAGAAAGAGACATAAAAAAAACTCGTAGAAAAAAAACATACCACAAGCCATAATGTTCAAACTGTCTAAAGCTCACCAACTATATAAAAAAGACTAATGAGTCAAGTTTTTTTATGAATTTATTGTCGTGTCATCAGTCCTAGAATTCTAAATCCCTTAAAAGTTTTTCTTTATCAACGTCTCTTTAAGCCTGTTGTTATAAAGCTAAAAAAAAATGGGTAGGATCTGACTGAGGTCAAGGTTTCCAATTGATTTCAAGACGGACAGCCTTGCTCAACAAGTTAGAACCCAAGATGTAAACTCGTAATTACAATGGAATGAAATCGTAATGGTCTTAATGTGAAGATTTGTAATGAAAAGGTTGTATTTCATATGGAGGAATGTGCTAAAAGAATTTATCCCCCACTTTGGATAACCGTAGATCCGAGTTTAATCATCATGATTAATGACACACAGCCATAATTTAGACTGAACTTGATTCTCAACACTTTGGCCATCACTACATTCCAATGGCAACCCTTCACCACTAGTCAAAGGACCAAGGTCCATTTCAAAAGGAATTAATTGAACAATGTGATACCATTTATTACGATTCTTAGAAACTCCAAACTATGGACTAAACTGTTGGGAATTGTAACTTTGAACTCGGAGCCGGCGTAATACTTTTTACAATACATAAATGTTTTAACATATGAATGTGTAGAGGATAGAGAAAGAAGATATTTGGGAATGAGGAAAGGAGAAAAGATTTAAGAATCCCCTGTCTGCAATTTCCAATCATTTTATGAGCTCAACCTCTGACCCCGGAAATTGGATTTGCATTATTCATAAAGCCCCAGACAATCTTCTAAACACTTGAGAAACGTGCTCACTTTTGGGACCAAACAAGAATGTCGGAACTTTACAACCAAAACCAAAATCGTTAATATATTTCCAATCTCTGCCATTTCTCTTCAAAGTTAATCATCAACTGTGCTAAGGAGGTATTAGGGAGGTTGCGATGCTGAGATTTTCGGCCTCTCACTCTGCCAATTTTCAGAGCTTTCTATATTGTCCACCAATCCATTTATCTTTTTAAAAAGCGTAGATTTAATCTACTTTATAATCCCTTCAAGTGTGGATACGTCTGTCTGTCTGCTTGTTTGTTTCAGTACTCGTAAATAAATAGTATATCCATTTAAATTAAAAGCCTAGAGTTACAGTAAGAGCACGGTCATAAAAATCAATACTTGACCATGAAAAGGTCCTTATCAATAGTTGCCTGCTAATGGCCCTGTAGACGCCTTGTCGCATATTTACATTTAAAAAAAACTTGATTTCCAAGTGAGTATTAAGCCATTCTTTCTTATGCTCTTTAGACGTTGCAAATAAAGTGACCAAGGAGTGTCGTGAATACAAATGTTCTACTTGTTATTAAATCTGTCTCAATCTCTCACCCTCTCATTTACACCCTTAAATCAAACTAACAAACGATAACAAAAGATTCGCATTTTTTAAATAAATATTTTTTTAAGCCCAGCCCCTCCCGTAAAAGACAATTGTTCAGTTGGGAATATGTAGATTTATTTTTTTCTTTGGAGAACAGTAGCAAGTTTTAAGTAATTGGGCTCATCTTTTGTGGCTTTGATTTGCATACAATGTCCAGTTCCTCGGTCAAGAATCTTTCTATTGTTTTAGGATGCGGCGTTTCATTTAATTGTCATCATCTTATCAACTCTTGTCATTAAGTTTGTACGCATCGTTTTTTTAAGTATCCAAACATGTCCCATCGGTTGAGACTAACTTGATAAAAAAAACTCCTCTCATGGTGAATGTTCATAAACAGTATACTTTTTTTTTAATTGTCCTTCTTTAGTAGTCTAAGTTTTTTCGAACCTTCTCTCGGGTGTTTTATCCTGGTTTTGGAATTAGTTAGGTTTGAAAAATTATCATACAGTGAAAGATGAGGTTAGAAATTTCTAAAAAATTATGAATTCATGAATTTGAATATAAACAAAATATTAGGAATTAATAATTGGTAATTGGCCACCGCGGTCTCATTTGCATTCCCCGTCGGCTTCAGAAAGATGCTCATAATTTAATTCCTCTCCATCCCTTAGTTTTCTCCATGGGATCTCTTCATTAAGGCTCATTACAATCTCTGTCAACAATTTACAAACTGTTTAGAAACTTTAAAAATTCCAGAATTTAAATCAAAAGAATTAACTGATTCGTTTAGATGATCCAGTGCGTAATTACATATCAAATATTGCGGAAGCTTAGTCCATGTAATGTCAAAGATCAAAAGATCATTGAATTATCTCAAATCCTTTTGCTCATAACTCTCCAAGACCAAAACCACCAATTAAATCCTGTAAAATCATTACGACTCGTATGAAAGGCCGTCGGGATTTCCTTCTAAGGACTCGGAACGTGTTTTAAAAAAATGCTGCTAATCTATGACCAATTCCAAAGGAAGGTGATGCTTCACAATTGCTTGAGGGAATTCTCCGATCCGCATAATTAATTACACGAGGGTAGATTGAAAAACTAGAAATTATATTGTCGACAAAAGATTCATTAACTTTTGGGGATGGTTGTGAACATCAATTTATGTGTAAATTCCTTGGAACTTGGCATAGGAAATTCCCTTTTTCTTGATCTCCTATTGGATGGTATTGGATAAAAAGATACAAGGAGAGACTGACAAGTAGGAGATTGATGGACTAGTCGCTTATTCACCCTCCGCTTTCCACATTACATATAAACAACGTGTAATTACTCCCCTCATATCCGACAAAACTCTTCCGGCATCAACAAAGACTGGAAAAATCCATTCAACTCTTCGAACGGACAATGGACACCCACTCCCTGTATCACTCACCTTTACACAAAATTTATCTTGTTTAACAATTTTAAAAAAAAACAAGTTGATAGATAACATGTGTTAATTGAGGAAAATAGGGTTTGTCAAATTTTATGACCTATGAATTTTCATGATTTTTTCCCTGCATAATAAAAAATTTTAATTTGAAATTTGAGATTTATCGAAATCTGCTTGTCCTGTAACGTTGATGACATATTTTAGTAAAATTGAATAGAGCTTCTCAGGGTGCACCTGTGACAGAATTTTTCTCTGTATTATTTTGTAAATGTTTAATTTGATTGATTTTTTTTGAATGTGAGTGATAGAACGAACGTGTGTGCATTGTGAGAAGGTTGAACCTTCTTAAGGCTATTTCATAGTCCAAGATAATCCTTTGAACTTTAAATGTCCATATGACATTGGCTAAATTCCATGGGATTCCCTTAAGTTGGATGGGCAACATATCCTCTTGCTCACATTTATTAGAAATCAATTGTTAAATTATTTAATAAACTCTTAAGTTAAGAGCGTTTATTATAAGGATTGATTAAATAATAAGAATAGCAGGAGGGGGCTTTAAAAAAAATCTTAGTCTTCAATAGTTGGTTAATGAAGAATACTCTAGCTCCTTATTTAAAAATTCCCCGGAAGAGCCGTTAAGGTTGATAATAGATTCCCTGTCCTGTACAGACTAGCTGATAAATCCTTGTGATTTCGAGAAGCTTTTGAATTATAAAGATCATGTATTTTGACCTAATATGGGCAAGTGTTAAGAATGTACACAATCCCCATCTAATCAAGTGAGAGCTCAAGAATGCCAACATCCAACGGGTGGTGACAGCAAATTTTAAAAGAAACGATTCAATACTCTAAACCATCTTCTCCGTTATAAATGAATCCTAGTCGAGTTGAGAACTTCATTCTAAGCCCAATGAACTAAGAGCATCACTTTAAATCCCTTGGCTCTCTTATTGTTAAATCTATGAATTCAATTTAAAGAAATGTATTTAATGAATAGTAATGATTGATTTTTAAATTGCAGATGAAGTTATGGATGCTCTCACTAATATTCTACGGGATGTTAGGAGCCTCTACTGCCCAAGTTCTTATGGAAGGGGCCTGTCCTCCTATCCCCGCCATGAAGAGTTTCTCTCCAGACAAGGTAACTCACTTTTGCATCTTCAAAACTTAAAACAAATTCTTTTAAATCTATTCTGCTATTATTTCTAGAGTTAAATGAGCTTAGAAATTATGTGGAGCACCTTGTAAGACCAAAGAAAGAGCCGCTTTTGAAAGTTTACGTTAAAAACCTGGTAGTATTTGAATGCACAACAATGACCTCACAAGTCGTACCTTATGGACCCTTTAATTGGAGCCAACAATTAAATTCTGAACTCGAAATAAACGGAATGTTTTAAAGAGAGATTGCCTCTTCTCTAGAGTTTAAGTTATGGGTCAAAAACCCTTTAGGGTGGATAAGCGAGCTTAGATATTTTTTGCCCCTACTTTGGTATTTTATTCTAAAGCTTTTGAGAATTGTAATATAATGAAATGGAATTTATCTTTAGTACAAGATAGTGGGTCTCATCGTATTAAAGAATTATAAAAAAATGTGGTTCTAAAAAAAAGGTGGTAATCGTGACTTAACGATTTGTGTGTGTCTCTCTTAGAGTCCAGGCCAATGTAATTCGGATCCTATTCTTTGAGATGCAGAAAGTCATGTCCTTTATTCAACTCACTATTCCTATTATTACAACTTTATTCAATCACTCTGAGATCAGACAGACATTTTAACTACTAACCGCGGGTTGAGGGAATCCTAATGAGATCACCTCTTAAAACATGACAGATGGACATTTCATCATTTATCACTTGAGATTGAGACCAGTTTCTTTAATCCTTTTTTTTAATCCCAAAGAAATTCTTTTAAACACCGAGTTATCGGAAACGGGATACCCGGGATAGCTCAATTCTCAATAGCAACATTAAAGATTGAGTTTGACTCAGTTATTTTGCGTTCAATAAAAGTGCAGCATTTCTAATAAACCGATTGATCTAAAGATCATTATGGACAACTGCCAAATATAAAAATTGACGAAATTAAACTGAATTGTATAGTTTCTGGGAACTTGGTACGAGATTGAAAGATACTATTCGGATTTCCAAGTCAATACGAAATGTAGCAAGATTGACTTTAGCTACAATCCTGATGGACGAATCGGGATCTTGACCTCGGCCATACATGAAAAGTAAGTCTCCTCTTTACATGACTTAAATGAACAGTACACTAGCAAAACATAAAGTTGCTCATAAAGTTCAAGTAACTGATTGTTCAAAAGAACTCAGCAATAAAGCCATGTCCACACGGCAGCTTTAAAAAAAATTAAACTAGCAATTAAAACGTTTAAAATAAAACCTGTCCCAAGCCAAATCGTCATCAGTCAGTCAAAATGCCAATAATTTTAGATAACCAATTTCTCATAGCTCACGAAAGTGCGTTTATTTCAATGCAAACTTCCTAGTTAGTTGTCAATAGCATTTTCCACAACTTCTTTTGCGTTCTAAAACTCAGTGATGATAGGAAGCTAAAGGAGGAACCGGTATGGATCCTTTTGGCCTAATGGATCCAATGGGATAAAAATTTGATTAAAAATCCACAACCGTTTGTGACATTTCAAAAGTAAATTAGCCACGTGTGAACAAGTTTTTAAATTAAAGGATGAAGCGACTAAAAGCCACATGTTCACTCTACCCCTCCCCCTCCGTCCGTCTTAACCGTCATGTCCTCAAGTGTGGTTGGATTTGAGTATGATGATGCATTTTCATCTCTCACAGCTTCTTAACTCTAAGATGAGCCACATCCTAAAAATCCTTCATTTTTTTACCCCCTATAACTGCTCAAGAAAATTCTCACACATTTTCTCGAAACAAGGGTGACAATGTGGAGAAAAATGCATTTGAAAAAACCCACAAGTCCCATCATGATGACAATCTACAGGTTGGCTTTACTTGATTTTAAATACTCTTCAAACATCCCATTTAAAAAAATCCTCTTTCCATACTTTGGGTAGTTCGAACAGAATTTTCGACAAGGGATTGATCGTTTAATTAAATGATGCGTGTGTGATAAGACCCGTTGATTTAATAAGCCCACTAGGGTCAATATCCATAAAACTTGACTCAATAGGGGTGAAGAGGCTTGTGATTCGGCCTGAGGTGAATTGATTGGGATTTGATGGAGGTCATTATAATCGTTTGTATGTTATAGGAGTGGAATGCCCAAGGTTGCCTACGGACTGGCCAATTTTGAATACGGAGAGTCTGCCCGGATGACCATAAGCATTTCACCCGCTCCGGGATCTCCGAATCCTAATGAGTTTGGATATTGGGTCCTTGACACAGACTATGAGAGTTATGCTCTCGTCTACTCTTGTGATGACTTTTGCAGGGGAAGGCAACATTCTAGTATGTTCCTTTTTTTTTAAATTGGACCCTTGGGGGAGTTTTTAAAGAGAATTCAATTTTAAGCCGGCTTTTAAAATTTGCAGAGTCCATTTGGATTCTTGGACGAACTGCGATTCTACCTCAGGCTGTGATTCACAGGATTTATGACAAGACGAAGATCTTAGGACTTGACCCTAAGCGATTGATGAAGGTAAGCGATTGATGACCTTTTTCCATTTTTAAAAAGACTGCTTTAGAAAGTGGCTTTAAGAATATTGTGGAGAGTGTTTGAAATGATATTTTTGTGTCTAGGTTGACCAACACAAATGCGTGAATGTGGCGGTGTCGGTAAGAAGCGAGAACTCTGCAGTGTCGACGAATAATTTCGACCGAAACTCGGCCAGGAAGTTCTTAGCATCTCTGACCAATATCTTCGGTCGAAAGAAGCACAACTACTTTTAAACCTAAAGAAAGACGAGAGACTTTAGAAAGTCTTAGCCAAATCCTCCATCCTCCAGCTTATACTTGATAGCCTTATCCTGACCTTAAAGGTCAAGCCGTTGTAACCCCTATCTATTTATGATTAATAATCTCCCAAGCCCCCCCCCTCAAGTTATGAGATATGTGCAATGTATTAAACTTTTTAAGAATAGCTCCATAATAAAAGATGACACAGTTTACCTTGACGATGACTTGACTTTAATGTACGTTTGGGTTTTCTGGGATCCATCGGGTTAGTAAAAAGGGTACTCCCTCATATTGATAATATTATGACGGTGAATCAATGCAATTGCGCCTTTAGGATTAGTACCTTTAAATCTTGTTAAATATGTTAAGTGCCAGGTATTTATGAGATGAAATTAAAATCAAATCCAACATGAAACACCGAGCAGTTTTTATTTAGCAAAATCTCTGAAATAAAAACAGCAAATAAAAGCAAGTCTAAGATTTCTTTGAACTTACCCGTTTTTTACTTGCCCATATGTACATGTCACCCGTGGGGGTCTGGAATCTTGATGACAACATCCGGCGAACACGACGAATCAGTTGATGACATTTAGAGTTGGTGGATGTGTATGGGAAATAATTTTCTGTATTTATGACCACTAAGTTTGAAGTGATGATCAAGTGTGGTTTTCAAGATTCAAGTACATGACTCACCCCTTGTATATTTCTTACCTTGGCTGTGAACGGATTGATATTTTCCCACAATTAGTGGAAGAAGAGGTGATTAGCGG
Source organism: Agrenia bidenticulata (assembly GCA_034694785.1). Lineage (NCBI taxonomy): Eukaryota > Metazoa > Arthropoda > Collembola > Entomobryomorpha > Isotomidae > Agrenia > Agrenia bidenticulata. Next base: position 69,065 of record JAQFYM010000245.1, read on the forward strand.
AGGTTGGCCCGACTGGGTCGCCACATGAAAATGAAATCAAAAGCCAAGGTTTTTAAAAGCTCTGAAAGTGTCTGAAGGTTTTCTGAAGAACTCGTTTATGTTTCTCGAGAGGGTTGGATAGTGTATATTTGATGGGTTAGAGTCTCTGGTTTAGATTCGTTTCTATAATTTGGCATTTGTAAAACAAAAGAAGCCAACGGGTTGCATAGCAAATAGCAATCAAGAGAGAGATGGCGAGTTGGTATTCTGGTGTGTGTATCATCCCTCTCATTTCCCTATAAATCAATACCACCAAAACTATTTAATTGTTTTAAATGTTGAATCTCAGCCCCGCCCTCAAGGATCATGAAGTACCAGAAGGTGAACCGGCCTTGACGGCCACGTCCTCACTATTCTATTTATTAACATCACCACCTTCTTATTCACTACTTGGATACGCAATAGTTGGCTAAATTTAGTTTCATTTAAATTTCATTTCCATTCTTTTTTTAATTGTCAATAGTCATTAAACTTTGTGGTTTTGTCCCAACGGGATTTTAAAGACTCACATGGCCAGATTCACAGATTTGTTTTTTTAAGTTGGAAAGCATAAGTTAGAAAAAAACTTTGAAACCTTGGGTTTAAAAAAATGTTGGGATTATGTAAAGAGAAGAGTAAAATATTTGTATTTGATTCATCCAGTTGGGTAGTTGGCTATCTATTTCCCTTTTCCTGATTGCAAACCGAGAACATGTAATTAGGGACTGTGGACGGGGAATTAAGATGAAAGCCACTTTGTATGATCCAAACAAGTTGTTAGAGACAACTCGATAGTCAAATGTATTCTAATTCATGCACATTTACTCACTACGCACAGAGACCATTGTCCATTCCATTTCGTATCCACAAAAAATTATGAGTTTTTAAATCTTTTATATGCATAAGTATCTCGTTTTCTGGGCTGGATCATATTTCAGAGTTGCATATAGGCTCTTACAGGCAATTCAAGTTCCGTCCTTCTTTTTCGAAAATTATAATTACTAACAGTGAGATTAATTAAAAAGTTACAAATGGAGACTATTGAGTAATTTTATTTCTGCAAAGGCCCTTAAGAACATGAAATAAGGTGGATAAAAAATCTCCTAGCAAGTCTACAACAATGAAGTAGCTATCTAAAATCTAAAGGGATGAGGAGACGGGGGCCTCAGTTGTACTTGTTGTCGTGGGGGCCTTGGTTGTAGTCGTTGTCGTGGGGGGTGGAGGAAGGTCACAACATTCCACGGCCATATTATTCATCGCCGTATCGTCCCCTGCAATCACACAAGTCAATGAATATAATGCTATTAATAATACTATAAAAATGTATGATTAGAAAAGAGCTTACGTGAAGCGCCATGGTCAGGTTGGATCTGAGTCTGGACTGAGCAAATGGCTTGAGTAGTGGCACACTTGAGTACGTCGCGCCAAGTGCCAAAGGTCGTCCCGTCCCCTTCAGTAAAAACCTCAGGGTCCTTGTTGGTACAATAAAATCTGATATTGTTGGTGGCAGTTTCGTCATCAATGCCATTCTGCTCCACCCTCAATTGAAATCCGTAGATATAGCCACCTCCACAGGAGAAGACTCGGCCCCACTCCCCAAGGATTCCTACCCCACTGGTAATGTTGATCGTTTCAGGGTCCGTAGGGTAGCCGCAGAAAAACTTAACCCCATTAAGTGCAGTATCATCCCTGAAGACTCCTTGAGAAGGCTGGACTTTAAGTTGGAAGCCCTTGGCGAAGGTGCCGAGAGGGCAGCTTTGGAGGGGATTCCAGTCCCCCCAGTTTGTTACAGGGGGGGAAGTGATGATTTCCCCGGCCTGGGCCACATAGAATGTGGACACTAGTAATAAGGCTGTCCACGAATTCATGGCTAGTTTTAAATGTTACGGTTAGGTAAGTAGAGAATTCAGCAGTGTGGTATGTGAATGAGGAAGACTTAAGCCGTGTGGGGTTATATGTGCAGTTCTTATCGATAAATAAAATTATGATATCAATTTTATGTGATGCCACGGACATTCCAAAACATGTCTGATTAAAACGTGTTGGTAGGTTAGGTACACACGGTTGATGGCATGACTGGGAATGTTAGCGTGGGATTTTTCCCATTTTTCATAACGGGCTTTTTGGATGGTTGATAAGACGGACTGGACACACCTCATGACACAACATCAAAATTCCCATCTACGTTCTCCACTCTCATGTTTATAGTGTCAACCCGTGACTGTGAGTGGTGACACCCATGGAAAATTCCAGGTGGCCTATTCGTTCCTTCAGCTCCAGGTTATTCCACCTTGGACATGTGTATGCACAACATTCTAAAGAGCACTTTGATATTTTTATAACCTTGATTGAAGCTGGGATTTTAATTAAGATTTAATAATTTTTCATTTCTCAAATCCTTAAGACTACTTTCTCAAATTTAGTTTTGAACTGTTATTTTGTTTTCCAACCCATCTGAGCAAAAGGTCCTGGCTCCAGTTCACTTAGCAGTATATCGAAATGAAGTGTAGAGTCTGTAAATTATTTTAAAAAACTGGAAATCACAAACATTTCATTTTATAATTCACATTGTTGTTTTTTCGAATGCAAAGTACGTGGTGGAATTTGAGCGTATTGTTCTTCCCCATATCCCAAATGAGGTGGAATGATGATGCGTCGTATTTCACCCGGGCACATGTCCAGAGTACCCAGTTCACATCCTCTGATCACCTCCCCAGCCCCCATTGTGTACGTCATCGGGGTTTTGCGGTCATACCTTATCATCAAATTGATTCATTCAATTTATTTATCAATCTACATCTAAGTCAATGCAAATTCAACACTTAGTTCTTATTAAATATATTTGAAATAACAAGATTAAGATTTAAATGTCTAAGTTTAAATGGTGAGTACAGCGTACGTAGAGTCAAATCTTCGTCCATCAGGGAAAGTTCCGTTGTATTCCGTCTTGAGAATGTCACCGTCTTGGGACTTGTGGTCACACTTGGCCGGCTTTAATATTTCGATTAAAACTTCAGGCTTGGAATCTTGAGCACAAACTACGGACCATAATCCGAATGCAACAATTATTTTGCAAAATTCTAAGAGAAATTCATACTTTTTTACACATCCCATATTTTTCAGAGATGTCGGCTTTTAAAATTAGCTTAGCAAAGCTTGTTGATGTTCAACTGTAGTTGTATTGAGAAATATTGATGATTTTTAAAACCTCGTCCTTCCTTATAACCTAACATTTTCCGGGTTCATTGAATTTCACAAGATTATGTAAATAAAACAAATCATAATCTAGGTCCTGGATATATCTTCAATTTCATAAGCTCTTCCTTATCATATAACTCCCTATTCGTTTTTCTACAATTTTAATTTTAATTTGCAATGACAGAATTATGTAAGAAAATCTACTCCTCGTCATTCCCACATGCCCCCCTACTACTGTGGGTGGGTCTCACATTCTATTCTAAATAAACAAATCTGCGTCTCTGCGATGCCCATAATACCCGGTCCTATGGCTGATTATTTTTTCTAGGCGATGCCCGTTACAGCGGGCACCGATGGCTAGTGTTTCAGAGTTAGATAAACCTTCTACCTTGAGTCCAAATCAACTTATTCTTAATCTATTTTTTGAAAATATATAATTTATTATTACACAAGAGATTAACTAGTGATAATTCATAGTTGATTTCCGGATCAGTCACAGTCCCCTCCATAAACCATAAGAAGAGGTTCCCCGAGTCCTGAATGACTGCAGCTCATCTGCCCTAACGCACGTCCTGTCACCGATGTATATCTTATCGTCCCACAAATCACAACTGCCAACAATAGCGACACTGATGAGTACACTATCAACATCAACTTCCGAAACTTTGCCCCCTACAAATGATCCAAAACAACTTGGTCAGATTAGTAATTAGTAATTATGGAGATTGGACCACACTTGGCAATGCATTAAGAGTTCGTACGGGCAAATCTTCAGTCTCGTGCTCTTTTAGAACAGTTATAGGTGATGGGAAATAATAGCGGGGACGGGTTAGTGCTAGCTTTTTATCCATTTTGCACATGTGGACCTACAATTGGGAAATCATGAATCCCACTTTATTTTAAATAATGGGCTTCAAGCTTTGAGAGCTTACCGTCATCAGAGCATGCATGACAATATCAAAGACGATCCAAAACAGAACAAGAACCACCACATACTGCGTCTGGAAGTCAGAAAGTAAGAGAGACGTGTCGGAAGTGGCCGCCGGAGAACCAGGAATCCACACTGCCGTAATAATCCCAACATCTAAATATTCAATGCGTTTATCAATCATTTAAATTCCACGTCCACGTTTTAGCATTGAATTTAGTCTTTGAAATCACTTACACCCTGCAAAGTAAACCAACATGCCGAGAGTCCAGTGAGCTGCGATACAAAAGGTGCGGATGCAACGATTCATTGTTCGAAAGCCACCAAGAAGGACGAGGAGAGTGGTTATAAAAATGCACGTCCACCCTAAGGCCCTATGAACAACGGCGGACTTGCAGAGACTGACTCCAAGTAACTTCTTTCGATCTATTAAACGATACATCCCGACCCCGTAAAGAAAAAAGTACACTCCAATTGAAATGTGGTGGAGCTAGATTTAAATGACTTTAAATTTTAATTATTCTCAATTCTCATCAATTGCTAATAGAGATATGAATATCACTCACAAAATACCACACTTCCAAAAGTAGGATCCTCTTGTCCTTGAAAGTCTCTTTGAAGTATCGAGTTATGAACACATTGACTGGGGAAACAAAGATGGCCAACATCGTCATGCATATCCCGTGGATGATTCGGGTGTCCTGTGAAAAAAAATCGGATAATTATTGTAAGCCCATGGATTTCATGCTCATCTTCTCAAAAGTTTCTCACCCAAAGTTCGAGAGCGTAAGGATGACTCAACTCCACACCCCGTTTTTCAATTCTAATATCGGCCATTAACATGTCAGCTATTTCGCCTGGAGCAAGAGTGGTAATCGGGGTGTTGGGTCTCGGAGGGAGTGTTGGACAATCTCCACAGAGATTGGCGACACCCTTGGTCAGTTCTAGAATGTACTTGTCATAGTCTAAAGCTATGGCTCCAGTGCTGGGGTCTATGACTTCGTAGTTCGCCCTGCATAAGTTGGTTAGCTTTCGACTGGCCTGCCAATTAGTATAATTCAATTCACGGAGGCATCTTCCACCGAAGAGATTAGCTTTGACTTGATCTTCAAAGAATGAGAATGTGGGAGTATTGGAGCATTGGTATTGATGTAAGAAGCCAAGAAAAGGTGTCGTCGGTGTTCTTGGAGCGATGTATCGAATGTCATGATTTCCTTGCCCCGTCTTATATTGGTACATCCGCTTTGAGCATGTTATTTTGTCATATGTCCCTGGACGTGGCACCGGGTCCGTTGCTCCGATAAAGTGCGCTTGAACAAAATAAAGTAAATCTGCGTGTCCCACTCTATTTCCCACTCCTTCCACGAACATGATGTTACTGAAATTACAACACTAAACATAGACTTACTTTCCCACCACTCCCACCACACAAATCGTGGATTGTGAAAAATGAGCAATAACTTACTGCATCGTTAAGTCACTGATGTAATTGCAATTTTGTGTGCCGATTCTGAAATTGGTATGAATACCATTTTCTTTACCTGTTGGATGTTGAGGTGGGCTGAGGGGGCTGTTCTTGATACTACTCGTAGGTCGAACGTACTGGAATCCCCAAGGAACCTACCACAACAGCCGTAATCAACGGTTCATGGGTATTCAAATCCTTTAACTCTATTGATAGTTAGTTAATTAAATAATAATATTGGTATACGGTTTGTAGTCCCTGATGGGCTCCTCCACAGGGCATGTACTGATAAATACTCTGTAGTTGGTCCACAGTCTCATGACCTTGGCAAGTTGGGAAGCCATGTACGAACTCTCCGATCCCGCCTTGCTGAAGGTTATGTTCCAAACCCATTTGTGGAAGGTAATCTCCAACTCCACTCATCTTCAATATCCCAAAGCTAAGCGCGGATTTGACGACAACGTGAAGCCAGCCATTTAACACTCGACCATCCACTTCGATTCCATAGAGCTGTATGACCACCCTTTGATTTGTCCCGTCCCACCTGTCAAATCCACACAAAATAGCCCATCAATAACTCAACTAAGCCATCTCAAACTAAGAAAGTGGACCAGTTGAAATCAAATAATTCGTCAAGTCCATAGTTTTGATATATTAAACTAACTTTGAATCTATATCCGCATTTTGTGTATCGAACTCGGCCCAATACTGCGGATTGAGGTGATAGAAAGCATCCGAGCCGATTGACCTCCGAAATGGGGCTATCATCAACACACCAAGGGATAATTATAATTAAAACATGACAAATTAATTTAATGATAACCCACAAGTTAGAATATAAAATAAATAGTGGAAAATTGATAACCTGTAGCAAGTTTCACCTGATGACCTCGAACGATGGATGCATTGACGGTTTGGTGTCCAACGCACACAGAATGTTGGAGATGATTATCCTTTGGACTAATTTGAGCCCCGACCAATCTACACACAAGTCCAACAATCAAAAGAAAACGAGCGAGAAAGTCCAACATTTTCCAACAACTTTTGTCCAAATCAACTCGATTGTGGAAGGTCGTTTAAATTAAGTTGACAATCCTTTCAAAATTTCCATACAAGATGAGCCACACTTACGTCCTCAACTACAATGACCAAGAAAATAGACGAGAATCAAGGGATGTGAAGTTCGTTTCCATAGGAACGGAAATTAGGTTTACGTACCTTGGACGAGAATGATTGACCTTTGAATTGTGCACAAGACGATAGCCAATTCCTTGACAACACCTAACAACTGAGTTTAAAAAATCCCTTTGATGGGATGCCGAGTAAACTTTTGGAACAGCTCCCCGAGATTATATTTCTAAAACCTCATTTTAGACCCAAGATAAGTCAAGTAAAGTTTACGGAAACAAACTTGACCTATCTTGTTTTAGACCCTGGGTGGGTCAAAAAATTACATTTATATTTTATTTCTATTTTATACATTTTGTAGCTTGTAGATTTTCGAAAAATATCCTGCAGAGCCCCCAAGGAAATTTCAAACTCACCTCTTGGGCGTTGTGCGGGACGCTCCTTGTAGGCCGAGCCTCCTCCCCATCCCATTTATATCCTTCACCGAGTCATTTCTAATTTCACTAACCGGTGACCGGGTATTGGCGGGGCTTTCCACACCGTTGAACGTTGACAACAGGGCCGCCTTCGTAAAAACTCCTTGACTAGTAGTTAGTATGAAATGATTTGTAATGAATATGAACAAGAGTGGGGATAGCGGATTTGAAAATGAGCCTTTATTTCGAAAAAACTCAAGGTAGATTAATATGGGATTGAGTGTGGTGGATCATCTCACAACACACGTCACCATAATAATACAACTCATCCTGGTCACCATTTGAATACGAAAATGCGAACTTTTCGAATCTTTCCAACTAATACTTTCCTTACATTCATTGAGAGAGGGTGTCCTTTTCTAGATGCGTAGGCAAATAACCTACCTTCACACCCCGACATCCTCACAAGCCAACCCAAAGGGCCCATCCTGATCCAGCACCAACTTATCTTTTAATCACAAATAATCAACACCTTCTCACTACACCTAATAACACCTATAATAACACTAATAACCTAATACAATATAATTCAGATTTAATTAAGTACAATTGTGAACGTCTTATGGCTGCACTTCTCAAGTAGAGATTAATCATCATTATCTATGGATATCTATACAGTTGACACTTGAAGGGAGTTAAGGGACTCAATCTCAAGAGCTTCAGAGCAAAGCTTAGACCCTTGAGGGGCCCTTCATATAATGGCCTATGACCTCCGTAGGAATGATTTGTGAAGGGGACTGAGGGTCAAAGAGGCTCAGGAAGGATTCGTCTAAGAGGAAAGAGGAAGAAGAGATCAAGTTTTTCAATATTATAATTTTAGCTGTTTATAGAGTGGGTGTGGCTTTAATCCTTTAAAGATCATGTTGAGATGACCTCAGGGTTAAAGTGAATAGAGTGGAGTGAAAGAGTTGAGAGAGGCTAATTTAGAGTGGTTATGAATTGATGGGCTATCCAATATGAAAAGTCTTAACTTGATTTCTTAAACATTTGTTGAATTCTGTGGGAAGCCTTGGCGACTATGGATTGAGTGGAGTCATCCAAGGAGATCATCTCATCCAACTCCTGCTGAGTCACCAGCCTCGTCTTCAAGGGAAGGTGAAGGGCCAAGGGGTCCCTGAGTCTTCGGAGGTCCGTCTCAATCTTGTGGATCTGGTCCTTGATCCGGTTGTACTTGTCCACGTCCAGACCCACCTTTTTGGCATTCTTGTGAAAGGAGATGAGATACTGTCGGTCGGCCACTTGAGGGAGCACGTACTCCTGCTTCGTCAGCACAAAGTAGGCATAGGCCAGCATGGCAGTCCCATAGGTCACAAAGTAAGTGACTGGCTCCATTATGTCCCACGAGTACTCCCACCAAGTCAGCCGGGCCAGGACCCCAAATTGAACGGACATGAGACCCAAGCCGATCCATGTCATGTAGTTCGTCCTGGTCACGGCTAACTCGTTGATCTGCTCCCTCTTGTCCTCCATGGGATGGATCTCATTTCTCAACCTCTCCAACTCGGTCAGCATCTCCCGTTCCTTGCGCAATTGGTGCTCGTCAATGTTCAGAGCTCCGTACAACTGACCCACCAGGTTCCTTACCGACGACAGCCGCTCCAAGTCTTCCTCAGAGGGCTTCTCCTGAGGAGGGGTGACCACCCTGTACGTGTCATCATTGATAAGGATCTCAAAGTCCCGCTCCATCAGCATTTCGATTGTATTGGCGGAGGCAATGCGGATGCCGTCGGTGGAATGGAAAGCCACTCGATCCACCCCTTTGTCCTCGTGACGGATCATGTGAAGTAAATCCCCCACCGTGTTCGTCAACGGCTTCACAATGAACCGACATCGTTCTCGACGAGAGGGGAGGGGGATTGTGAGTTGAGGAAGGCCACGGAAGTAGACCACTTCAACTCCTTCCACATTCAATGACTTCAATTTCCCACTCCCACCTTCTGAACTGCTTTCCTCTGTCGGCCCATTGGCTTGAGTGGATGTGGTCAAGTGGGATTTGGCTAGGAGCTTATCTGACCTCGGACTCTTTATGCATCTCTGGAATCTGTCATCAGGGTTCCAGGGCCTTGTCAGCGTCAGTAGGTAGGCCGTTGTGGTGTGCAATGATCGGGCGTGACTTTGATGGGATCTTGGCATTCTGAAAATATCATTTCCATTCATTAACTCATGGCTCTCCTTTCATTTCAAAAGACTCAGAGGGTCTGACAGGGTCTACTCATTTAGACATTCAATGGAAAGGACATGAGCAAGCATATTTTCAACTCATTTCTCAAGTCCTTGTGAAACTAAAATTTTGATCGTTTCAAAAAAAATCCCTACTGCCTACGGCCCTTGATAAATTTCATGGCTCGACTAGGTAAACTAGTGGAAGGATGGAGTAAGTGTTTCCATATCATTACCCAGCCAAAGCCCCAAAGGGTTTTGATAAACAAATCAATTATAATAATGGGAAAGGGATGTATCTTAAATTCCTTTGGGATCTTACGAGAGGCTAAATTATTAAGTGGCTATCGATTTTGGAAACACTTGTTAGTCTCCAATCCAAATCCAATCCCGCACCTACACCACCTACCTATAAAGGCTTGACGATGATGAATGATAGTAGAGTGACAGGGGCTTAGGCGAAGATACTAATGAGCCCTTGGACCCAAGCCGGAAGCCTCCATATGTGGATATTCGGGTTAAATTGGGAAGTAACCCGGTTGACCCGGGAGCTGGTGCTGTAAAAATCCCGAGAGTGCTCCAAACTCCCCCACCCCCACCCAAACTCAACAAGGCACCTCGTAAACTGGCCATAATAAAATCCCTACTGTCTCCTACTCCTATTATTGGCAGACTATCAAATCACACTAAACTATTGGCCAAGCTCTCTGGAACTGTGCGACTAGATCCACTAAACTAGTAAGGTCGATCGTCAAATTTTGAATACAAGATAACAAGATATTTTAGATATTTAATTAAATATTTAAATGGAAATAGAGATTAGAGAGAGAGAGAGAGAGAGATAAAAGCTCGGAAACGAAGCCTCCAAGTGCTCCGAAATCCTCGAGATTTTTGGTGTAGGTGCCAAGTTACCCGGGCTTTTTCGTAAGTCTCCTCCAACTAGAGAAATGCCGAGTCAGAAATCGTGAAGGATGCTGAGATTAGTGATTAGAGTAATTGGAAGTGTAGAACTAGCAAATCCTCCAAAGACACACATGTCCACACAATCCACGAGGGAAATTACCCGAGGCACTTTTCATAATCTTCCCTCTACACAGACACACTGTGCAAAAAATCCGAGCTCCAAACACACACTCTTGAGATCTTGCTGTGTGGATGACTTTTTTATATCAATTAAGCTTTTGAGGTGTTGTGAGGGATGTGACTCACTGTGAGAGTCTAAAGATCCGTCCCCTTCTCCATGTCCCCCAACAGAGCCCAAGAGTATTGTTCTAATAACCCCGTGTGGATACTCAACTCTGCCCAAACTATTTTAAGCTGATGACTAAGAGTGTCTCCAACCTGCCCTCAAACTTATCAAATCTCTCTCCTCACCTTCCTAATTAACTTGTGGATAGTGGAATGTCCAGTGCTTGTTAGTCCCCTCAATATCGTGTTAGAAATGTGTGCCCTATATATCCCCAGTGAGGAAAAAAGATGTTTCACAGATCCGAGCGGACTGGGCTACTTTTAATTTTAATCTAACCCACTTGGCTGTGGCTAAAATTGGAGAGGATAGCTCAATCTCCACTTAGATGTGCTTATGTAGTTGTGTATGTAGTTGTGTGCGTGAGGGTGTTCCTTGTGATTTCCATGACCATTATTCCATGTGGATAATATAGACGGTGTGTGAGATTGTTTTATTTCTACTTCCTCCCCCAGTTCCTATCCGACCCTCTCCAATATAATACAACACTCTATCTAGACGAGTTTTAAATGTAAAGGAGAGGAGGCTAGTGGGAGTTAGTGTGGAACATGATATATTTATATATCCTTGTTGGCATGTTTACAATTAGTAGTAGTTGCTATCTTATCGGGAGAGGAAAAGAGGCTGCTCGGTCGGGTCTGAGGATGATAAGCGGTGGGAGGATAATAATTGTAAATCAGTCTCCACTTTTAAATACAACTTTGTAAAGTGAGTCCAGAAGGGCACAAACACTAATTCCTATTCCATACTAATTAATGAGCTTGTCTTTTTTCTTGTGGTCCTTGGATTTGCCGTCTTTTTGTGGTCAGGTTAGGTCATTTACATTTCAAAGCAATTCATTTCAAGGTAAAGTGAGAGAAGTTTGCAGAGACGAGTCTTCTTGGCTTGTCTTTGCAGAGAAGAACAAGAGGGGAAAAGCGGAGTTTGATATTTAAAATGTTTGTGTGTAGATAGGGATTAAGTGATTAAGAAGATTGTGGCTAGTAATTATTTAAGCTTTTCTTGTCTCATTTTCCTATCAAGTTGGGGCTGTGGGGAAGTTTGTGAGGATAGTTAGTTTAGTGGCCTCCTGGGAGATCATCATGGGGCATAGAGATTAGTACAACCCATTCTCATCAAATAATCCAGCACTTTTTTTATCATACACTTTTTGCAATAAAAACAAGCCCTTTGATTTAAAACAATTTTCCATAGGTTTGGTTTTTTAATTCTTCACTTAATTTCGATTTGGATTTTAATTAAAAGCTCCTTAACATCTTCTCTCTTGATGATCACTTTAATTAATAGCACGTGAGGTTTTTTAAGGTTGCAAAACTCTTATTTTTTGTATAAATAGTTCAATATTTTATCGGCAATGTTTTTTTTTAAATTCTTGAATTCAAAGTGTGAAATTGTCAATATTTGCTCAGCACCATAAATCCCATGTTAGTCCAAGACGACCACCACCACCATGTCCACCACCACCACCAAAACTTTCTCTTCCTTTAGTATTAAAAAGAACTTTAAATCTCCGTCTTTATTTAGAAAGCCGCATATTTGAGTTGTAATTTCTAAGTGGAGCTTCTTCCCTCCTCTCCACTTGATAATAAAAAGTCCCGATCTCCGTCCCTGGCTCTTTGCCAAAACTGAGAACTCTGTCAGATTGAAGAGCATTAAATTTCGGGCCCACCCAACCGACTACAAAAGCCAAATTGCCAACCTCTCGGATTCACTTGAAAAACACACACTCACTACTTCTCTAATAGAATATTGTAATACAAGCTATGCTTCTTCATCTTATCCACACGACTTACTAGGCTGGAAATGGAGAGGTTGGGACCCAGCAATGCCACCACCACTACTTTCCCAACTTTGCCACACAGTGTCAGCATGTCAAAGTCTTGAGAGACCAGCAGCCAAAACAATCAAGACAGATTAAGGGGGAGAATATGAGACCCACTTTTGTGTTTGTCTTTCTCTACGGAGTCTACATTCAGATCAACTCCGACTACATGGACACACTGGAGTACACACACACACACACACATACACACACACACACTTGAGCCCGTATCGATTAGTTTGTCGACGAGTTTTTTGGGACACGAGAGGAGGAGAGTTGGCCGTTACTCCACTTTCACTTTCTGGTGGAGTCAATAAAAGAGTTGGATATGAGAGGACTAATGAAGCCCCCCATTCTTCTTGCCCTTTGCCCCCCTCAACCTTCTCGTTCTAGAGAGAGGACTCGTTAGAGAGAGAGGCCTAATGAAGCTCAGCTATTGTTCCTCTCAAGTACAAGGGCAGGAAGTGGAGGAGGAAGAAGAAGAGTCGGGTCAAAGTCCCGGGCGGGTAGTCAGTCACTAGATACCCGGACCCGGGTTGAGGATATCACATGGTATAATATTATTCCGACATTCATGGATACGGAGGGATATATGGGTAGGTATATATTTATATAGCCGCTCTCACTATAGCCTCCGAGTTTACGGGATTTGAAATGGTTGAGAGAGTTAGAGAGGGTCGCGCAGAGCTAGCTCCCCCACGTACTACTACAACAACTGCAATGCACCCAATAAATGTGAAACCCCGGAAAAGTCTCTCTCCCGGGTATCTGAGTGAAGGGGAAACCACCAGGAGCAGGCTGGAGTTGTACTGGAGAATCACTCAGGAACACTTTCCCTTTTACTCCTCTCTACCATTTCCTACACATCCTCTCAGACTAGTCAGACTTAGCAACTGCTCCACATGGCCCTACTGCCCTCACTGCATCTTCTTAGCTAGACAGCTAGACTAGGAGCTGGGAGGAGAGCCTTGGCAATATCTTACAGGGGCTGCCGATAAAGAACGCAAACTGTCAGACACACATCCTCATTAACTACAGCCCCATTCCGTGATGAACAGAGGGCCTATGGTCTGGGAATACTGGCCCAGGCAGCGTGTCAAGAGTTCATGAGGTCAAGTAATTGTAAATCTATTTATGAGGGCTATTAAGAGTTTATGGATTAGGACTTGGGAGGATAAGGACTATAAGGAGTGGATGGAGTTACATGTCCCAAAGGGTGTGGAGGAGTATTTGGAATGTCTTGTAAATGGTGGAGGGGGTAAGGTAGACGATGTTTATGTGCAGCCCTATCAGAGATAAAGATCAATATGCTTTCCCTGTAAATAGGATCTGGGTGGAATCATGAGACGCTGTTTTCATAGTAGGGAGAGGAATGAGCGGAACTGGAGCCACTGGAGGAGAAACAAGTGGAGAAAATACATATCATAAAAAAAGAGCCTCTGATTTGGGTCAACTCCCTTCTCATCCTATCAACTTGGATATAAAGCGACCCCCTCCTAAAGCTCCACCATATTTTTCTCAACATCCAAAACGGCTTGTCCACATGTTCAAAGAGAATCGGAAACACGACTCGTTCTGGACAAATCCACACGCTCCATTCTCAACTCAGACATAGTCGAAAATATCAGTATCACATAGACTTTTATATATAAGGATGATAAAAAGTTTCATTTTACTTTGTGTGCAAAGTCTATATTGTAAGTATTCTAATCCACTAAAGATAAGAATAAATGTATACGAGGGTAATGTTATTCAAATCAGCCGACAAAGCGGCTTATCTAGCTCACGGCTCACCTATTCTCACACACCCTCTAAAGAAAATATCAAGAGGTTATACTAAATCATCCTCTCTCAAAATATTCCTCCCCGAGAAAAAAAGTTACCCGCTTCCCACCCTCCGTCATCTACTTTTGAAGAAGAGGTGGTGGAAATATTTTGAATCTCAAGATCAGCTCCCGTTGTTTAATAAACATAGCCTGTAGGTCCGACACTCCAATCCCCCCGATACCCGACTAACCCCAAACTCTAGAGACCTAGCAGCCCGAACCTACTTCCTCTATGCATCTGTGGATGCTCCTACTACCCGGTTTTTTGTTCCACCATCACATCACCATGCCACTACTCCCAGGGCGACCAGAACACAAGGGTATTTCATTGGTAGTCGGATGTAGCAGCTCTAGTGCTTGCCCCCCATTTCCCTGTGAATATCAGAATCTATACCAGGATGGACTCATACACACCTACAAAGGGATACTAGACTTTTTACGAACCCATTCTCTTCAATCCTTTTGGGGAGGGTGGAATGTAATGAATATTCAATTAACACATCCAATCCTGGACAAATTCATCCAACTCTTTTAGCTGGGGATGATTTATTCCCATTCACTCTTCAATTCCTTCTCCATTCTCTTCTGAGAGCGTTCAATCCGATATGTACACATGTTTAGTCATCATTATAGGATCAGAGATGAGTGGGTCCTTGAAAATATGTCCCTGCGGTGAATATGACCCCACCCAAGTACCTGAGCAAATAAAATCTGACTTTATTTACTCCATGATATTAAAAGTTAAAATGGCGCTCCTAGGGAAAATATTATTCATAATAATTGCTGGATTTATAATAGATGAATTCCAAAATTTTTCACACGAATATCCGTTGTCATGGCTTTAGATTTTAAATTTTTTATTAAATTTTAAAAAAACGTAATATTTTTCGAAAGCTCTTCATGTGACAGTAGCTTACTACAGAAACGAACTTTGACATACCTTCCAAAATCTTGCCTGTAAATCCAGCTTCAAATCAAGATAAGTAAAGTAAAGTGTACAGAAAAGGAACTTTGGCTTATCTTGGGTAGAAATAAACGACCATCCTTAGAGACCGTAATGGTCCTCCAAAGAAAATGGTTTTGAATAGCAATGGGTCCTGTAAAGAACCGATCTTCCATAGATGATCCCCCCATCCGAACTTTCGCTCGTAAATCCCTAAAGAACGTTAAGGACAATCTAGGGATACCGGATAACTTCCAAAATCTGGCCGTCCAAATTAAGCGGAACGGAAGCGTCCTAAGTCAAAAGCTCGCCGTCCCTGCCAACACTACCAAACATCGACCCACAGCCCCCGTACGTAAGGGTCAACCCTTACATCAAAATAACCTACTTCTTTGACCCTGACTACATTTTCCGTGTCTGCAGGTATCCCGTCGGAGTGGGAGTATTGTAAGTGGAAGCAGTGGTGGCAGTAGCGGGGGGAGTCATGAAGGGTCGGACAATCGCATTCGTCGTCGTCGTCGCTATAAGAAGCGCAAGAAGGACAACATTTTCACCCGCTTTAGGGAACACATAGCCGAGTCGGATGTGTTCATTTCGAATGAGGAGCGGCCCCCGTACGTGGCGTGCATTTACACGGGCATCTTCGCCATACCCTTTTTCATCGTCATCCTCGTATGGGACACGTTGACGGTCACTACCTTCCAGATACCTCATCTCTCCACTATTGACCATCCCATCTTCATCATGGTACGGAGGGGTCACAAGAGACACCCATGGTCATCTAATATGGACCATTTACCTCAATTTAAGGGGCTAAGGGGGCAAAGTGTATTTAATGAGGATATTGGTTGTGTATTTCAGGAGTTTCAGTTTATTGCAGTGTTGACTGCCATGTATGGTTACTGTGTTCAAGTGCTCATATTGAGTGAAGACCCCAAGGCTTCACTAGCCAAGATTAGTATAGGTAAGGACTTGATGAGCAGGGTGAGATTTTGAAAGACTGTAAGTTGTATTTATAAGGAAGATCATTCTGTTGATTTCAGCTATAAATTCCTTGCTCTTTGTGTGGAGAGTTTTTCTCGAGCTTTACTACGACGGATATCGTAGTCAAGAGAAGCATTATCTATCCAATTCCGATTAACTTTAATTAGACTTAGAATTAAATCAATTCTTCAATATATGAGAATATGTTTACTCCCTTTGTCGTTAATAAATCTTTTAAGATTAAAATATCAAAGGAAATGATTTCATTTTTATTAAGAAAAAACGAAAGGATTAAAACAAGTGCACAGGTGACATAAGATTCGATGATATTTAAGAGAAATGGAAAGGCATTTTGAAGGGAAGACTTGGAAGAGAGGGAAGGAACCTTAGAAATGCTTCCGTAGGGTAGGACCAGAGATTTTCACATAATTTAAAAGTATTGAGAGTAATGTAAGAGGTAATTAAGGAGTTCAAGGGGCACTTAAATAGCTCCATAAGAAGATGATGGAGTTCCAGCACCGAATCCAGATCCTCCAGTTCGGACACCAGACGCACCTCCTCCGAATCCACCTCCTCCTCCTGATCCGAATCCTCCTGAACTTCCAGCTCCTCCAGCGGCTCCTCCAGCACCAGCTCCAGCAGCTCCATCCTTGTATCGGATGAAGTAGACGTCGGGCTTAGTTGGACGGGCAGCAGCAGGTCGTCGGATCTTGACATCTGAGGAAGCTTCTCCCTTCTTAAGAAGGACGTAGACCAAGTTCTTCTGCTCGTCTTGTTCTGGA
Source organism: Agrenia bidenticulata (assembly GCA_034694785.1). Lineage (NCBI taxonomy): Eukaryota > Metazoa > Arthropoda > Collembola > Entomobryomorpha > Isotomidae > Agrenia > Agrenia bidenticulata. The sequence goes on from JAQFYM010000245.1 coordinate 86,041, forward strand.
AGGATGACCTCAGTCTGTTGGCTGGACGAGGAGGATGGAGTCTTGACGAAGATGATATTCACGTGCTTGTCTCCTCCTGGAACTCGGATAGTCCTGGCTTGGCTATCAGCTGGCTCATCAGGGGCAACGTGGACGTAGACGTGTCGGAAGGTTTGACCTCCAGCAGATCCTCCGTCTCCACCACCTCCTCCGGATCCACCACTGAATCCTCCAGATGAAGAAGCGGAGGAACCTCCGAATCCACTTCCACTGCTAGATCCACCCCCGAATCCACCTCCTCCTCCGTTGCTACCCCCACCACCGGAGTATCCACCCCCGCCGCTGTTTCCAGCAGAGGCCACAGCCACACAAGCAAAGATCTGAAATCATGGGTAAGGTATTTGTTAGCTAAGGATTATGTAAGAGTTCATAGAACCGATTTATATTAAAAATCTCGATGGGGTTGACTTACCACGAGGAACTTCATGATTTCTAGAAGGGAGGAATAAATAAAAGAATGTCTAAGATGAAGAGGAGAAGTTGTCGACTGATGCTTCTTCATTTCCACTCTTGAGCTTATAAAGGATAAAAATCCTTTTAATTTCATCCCTTTAAAATCTCAATCTTAATAATAATAAGATAATTTAGTTGACCTCAGTTGCATTTTCATTTCCACTCACACTTGTCAGAGATGTGAATATTGGAGAGGGACGTCTGGGGCAGTGGTCGTCCTAATGAGCCACACACGTTCACCTCTCTCAAAATAACATGAAGATGAGTTTGGAATGATATTTTATTTATCACAAGTGATTATGGGTCACAACATTGAAGGGCCATGGATTCCGTGAGGATCTTTTTAAGTTTTTATCCCCTTTTCGAGTTGTGGACTTGTTTGCTTTTTCTCTAACAGTTTTATTGTTCGAAATTGAGATGGACTTGATTGGATTGATTAGTTGGCAAGATTGATGTTTTTAACTTTTATATTAGTAGAAATATAAATTCCCTAACCTCATTTGTGTATGTGTCAAACTATCGGCTATATTTGCTTTTCTATCTAAGCTTTTTAGTTTAGAAAGATTATCGAGTTAATGGTTTGAGATTGTTGGAGAAGAAGCTTTTTTGATCATAAAAATATCTCTTTTTCCTCATTAAATTTAGATATTAAATTTGGATATTAATTCAGTCTTGTACTCAATCTTGTCTTCTTGTATTTTTTTCCTCGTATTCGTTGCTCAAAGTCGTTTCCATATTTTCAGTATTTTCACAATGTTTCATTTTTAAAATGTATATGCTCAGACTTATGTGTCGCGACACATATTTATGTCTCCGGGTATAAATGTGGCCGGAGATAGAGAGTAGAAATACCCGGAATTGGGCATATCCCTCGGGATTCACTATCTAAAGTAGTTGCAGTGGATAGTGATTCCAAGTACGTTTTCGAAGAGTCAATGATTATAGGAAAAGTGAGTTTTTTGCCTTGTCAAATACCAGTATGGATAAATACGTGGACTATACGGCCTACTGCCTACTCTATCATATTCACATTCAACTATGAAAATTAGTACAACTAATTACGGTATGTTGTTGTTGTATTTTTTAGGAATTGGATAAAAGTCGCGTAACTAACAGATTGTGGAGTATGAGCCAATCCCCCACCGATCCACATTCACATCCTCTCATATCTCCAAATAAGCACTGTTTTACTTCTAAAGTTCGATATCATATGAAACGAGTTTATGTGTTCAAGTTGAATGCTTAACCTAGGAGCTCACTCAATTGTCCCCCACATCTTTTGACCCATCACAATGAAACAAGGTTTTAAAAGCTCCTCTCCTGCAGACTACACAATCCAAATATCTATTCAGTTTAAATCCAGCTTTTTCACTCACAATCTCTAAGCTTGTTCTTTCTCATTCAGCTGAAAGCTATTCAACATTAAACGGTGGTCCATTTTTTTAAACTTTAAAGATGAAAGTATCTTGTGTATTGTCAGTAATTGTCGGCAGCGTCTTTGCAACTTTCACCTCCAGTTGGCAAGTTGATGGAGAGTCTAGTCAAAACGGTAAGGAGCTATGTTTTTTAATCTTATTGAAAATGTTTTATATAGTTTATTTTTTTCTTTCAAAATCTCAAATGCAAAGCTTGTTAAAGTGATTGAATATTATTTGTTTGGTTTGATAGATGAATCTGAGAGAGAGATGATTGGATGGATGCGTCCAGAGGCCCAAAGGCCGGGTTGGTCATCCGGGATGAACGGAGGGGGCGGTAGTTCCCAGATGATGGCCATGATGGGCAATAAGGAGCTCCCTGTTGTTGAAACTCTTTACTTCATGTCAACCGGGTTTTTATTTATTGGTCGCATTGTCCGAGCATTTAAGTTCCCTCCTATTGTCCCAATCATTCTAATTATACCTCTTCTCATTGTTGCCTATGGAATCCTTTTCTTTTCCGAACCCTTGCAATCTATTGCTATGCAATTATTCGGATGAAATACCGGGATTTCAAATAGTCTGGAACTGTGTTTCTAAAAACAGTATTAAATTGTATTTCGTATACAAGTGCGTGGAGTTAGTTTTTAAATTATGTAAAATATGTATGAAACTTTTAAAAAGGATGTGGGAAATAAATGCAAGTGTTTGGTTGGTTAAGAATATTTTGTGATTTAACTCATCCTTATACGTAAAATCTGGTTTACTAAAAACGAGGCTTGTGCAATGTTTTCAGAAGTCAACTATTGAGAAATACATTTCCTAGTCCATTCTCACAGAAATTATATGGAAGATAAACTAGTTTTAAATTTATTCAATCATTCTTGAATCCCAGCCTATAGTTCAGACGGTGTCCGGTCCGATAATTTCATATTTGCAGGGATTACTATTTGCATTTTAAAAAACGTGAGGTTTCAAACCTTCTTTAAATTATTTAAACATGAATATTTAATTAATATGTAACGTAGATCTGAACTGGTGTTCGGTCGACATCACTAAAGTCGATATCCATAAAGCTATTGGCCATAAGTTTTTAAGCATAAAAAAAACATCCATAAAAAAAATATCCATAAAAAAAATTATCCATTAAAAAAACATCCATAATTTATTATCCAAAA
>JAQFYM010000246.1:0-89080 GCA_034694785.1 Agrenia bidenticulata
TGGTGAAACGCTTTCTCTACTAATTTTTAGAAAAAGTGTAGATAGAAGAGTGAAGAGTCGTTGGTGAAATAGGCTACAGGAGTCCTCCTCACCCAGCACCTCTCCCTGTATTTACGAAAATTAAGCAGGCACACACAAGCTTAACTGAATTAAAAATTAAGATGAATGCCTTCCTTGGGAAATAAATCAGCTTATTGAGGTTTAGGAAGCCGGTGTGGCTTTCGTTGTGTGCTGCTGAGGTACAAGAATCTTATCTTGAGTTTAATTTTTTAATAATATGTCGGTAGGTTGGGGGGTAAAAGTCCTAATGAATTTAGGCTCGATGAAATTTTGACTAATTAGTGACGCTAATTTTGATAATTAAATACTGCTTATGCGTGAAACTTGTTGTACACTGGGAAGAGGTGCCAAAAACATTTTTCTTTCGCTCTGGGAAGGGCTGCGAAGAAATGAGAATGTGGCAGAGCCTAAAAAAAATGTTGTTATTATACTTACTGATACGGTAAGTAGGTAATAGTACTAATAGTACACTGTAGTAGTTGAACATACATAAAAACATACAATAGGTCATATTCATAGGCATCGAAAGATCTTTTTATTACATTTCCATTCAATCTTGAATGTCAATGCAATTTAGTTGAATTTATTTTTCATATTTAAATTCAATTTTTTGACTAACACTAACCGTAGTACAATCAATATTCGTGGAAGGATTTTACTGGCAAACATTTGTATTTCTAGTGCATTATTTTTCTGGTTAAACTTGTAAATTGTGTAATCCTTACAATACTTGTTGTCGCTACAAGGAACAAACTTTTATGGTTGATTTGTAGTAAATATTATACGAGTTAATATATTCATGAAATAAGAAACAAGTGGGCAGATTTTTAGAGGAATCCATTTGTAGTTATTGAAGACTGGATTCAAAAGATTTAATTTAATTCCAAAGTAAACATAATGAATAAAGTATTGTGTAATTACTCGTCTGTTGAATCGGTATTCCTGGATGAATATGTACTAATCTTGATTATGTACCTGTCAAGAGTTAACTCCAAACAATAAGTATTCTTCAAGTTGTATGCAAACGACGAAGCAGCCGATTCAAGGGGTTCCTAGTTTTATAATTTAAAGTTGACTCTGGAAAAGTTTTCATCTCAAAACTATCAAGTGGTTAGACTCACGTTGTTTTGTCTCGCCTTGGTATTTTTTACGATAGTTTACTTAAAAGTTTGGAACAAGTCCATGTTTTTAGACAAACAGGAGAGGAAATAAATTAACTTTAAATGAAGTCCCGAGTCTCCAGATGACATTTAAGGGCTTAGGAATTGAGAAGAAGTATTTTTATGTCGAATCATTTAATGCTTGTCTCTCTACTGTCAACTCGCTTACGAAGCTTTATCCATGATATTAAAGAACTGAGAAACTTTAAACAGATTAGGGAAGGAAATGAACGTGAGTTTAGTTACGGAACAGAATCCTGAGCTGATGAATCCACGTGTAAATGTACAGACAAGTTCAGGGCGAAATGAAACATTTCTAGACTAAAATTAGGAGAGAGACAGAGTACAAGTGTATACCCTGTATGATATCATTATTTATTGAACCTCTGTTTTGAGATTCGATCTTCAATTTTTTCGAAAATGAATTCCGACACTTACTGCTGACCCTACAAATTGAAGTGTAGAAAGGTAATTATGCAGTCTCGGTGGCTACAAATTGAAAGTCCAATTGATAGAAATCAGCAGTTGTTGTTGTTACCACGAGATAGAATAAAAACTACGGGACCCGAACGCTACTGCTACATTTCAAAATGCAACCTTCATCACTTTGATTCCAATTGATTATTCGTAACACTTTTCCAAGGTTCCTCAATAACAATAATCACATAGAAATCAAAAGCCAACAATACTTGTGCAATTGGTTCACATAAGCTTGGAAAATTGTGTTTTCTTGAATTTGGTTGAAGTAAACACACCCGTCCTCAGTTTCTTTCTATCTGATTTGGAATCTTCAATTTAATTAGTGGTCTACTCGTAAACAATAGGTTGATTAAATTGAAAAAGTTTCTTTCCATAGGCTCAAGCTAACCGTAGCTCCCACGTATCATATGTATCTATCAGTTATTCAAATGATTCCACCACCTGCGTTCCTATAATAATTTGCACGATCCAGCACGAAGTCATCAAACATGGAAATTCACTAGCCTAATAGTAGTTAAAAACTCATCGGAGTTTAAAATAATAATTCCAAAAAGTATGGAAATAATTAAACATACAATTTCAAATAAACTTTACCAATAGATCATATTTAAAATAAGGCAAACTATATATATATTTGGATGAATTACGATCTGTCCTATTACCAGGTAGTAACTATTAGCACTTCATTTTTTTGAAAATTGAAGTCAAGAAATAAGTGAGGCTGATATTAATTTACTCTCAACCACATCCTCCTTACTGATTTACTTGTATGGAGGCAATAACTATATTTCTTGCCATGTCGAATTGTCGGAGCCGGTAGTTATCTGGAATTGATTTAAATACACAAACTAACGCTAATCTAGCAAACCTTAGTTTTCTGAAAACCGGTCCAGTGAGAGGCATTGGACAAACGAAGCCAGGCATCCTTTTTAGCCTAAGTGATGGCACCCTAGCTCTAGAATTATGTAAAAGACAGTGACTGACAAACAGAGATGAAAACACGCACGGTTGCCCTGACTTGTTTATAGGGATCTATCCTATTTAAATCTGCTAGATCATGCATGCATGGCCAAAGTGGAAGTGATTTGAGATTTGAATATTTATGTTCAATATCCTCTTACCACATCCTTGTCTTACGACGACGGTCTTAACCCTCTGACCAAGGAGTAAACTAAAGGGACTGTGATTGTAAATCTTGGATAATTTAAATAAATATGCACATATGTACATAGGTATATAAATATGTACTTGTTGTCTAATGTTTCTCTCAAGAGGTTTTGTTTTTAAGGATTCGATTGGCCTAAGTGGTTGGTAGGGAGTAGCTCAGTTTGCTGTAAAAGTGTGGAGTGACTGAAAGGGAAATGAGGTAAGAATTTAGGATTTGATATGCCCAGATGTGGAATGATGAGGATAATTTTAATGATGACTCCCGCATCTTTGAAAAAGATTTAATAACCTTCTCGTCTCTAAACCAACATGACAACTTCTCTTTCGTATTCCTCTGACAATGATCCTCCTTTGCTACTACTTATCTCAGCATCTGAGGCTCTATAATCTGTTATCATGGATTGATTATATACCTCCTTCCCGTAGTGGCATCATTTTACTACGCCTATTCCAGGCTGATATATTTTAGGTAGTTGTTTGTTGGATTCTCTAAATTAAAATATGCATGACGAATGGATTATTAAAACCGGAGAAGCTTATACAAATGCGGAAAGACCGGTATATCGGAACTGACGGGGTTCAAGTCTCGAGAAGGCTGTAAAATTTTCCAATTTCAAATTCGTGAGAATTGCTCACTTGGTCCAAAGACTGTGTGTTACAAGTTTAAGTTAAAGTAATCATTTCATCACGAAATAGACATGACTTTGAATGGTATATATTTCAAACAAAAATATTTTATATAACTTGTATAGGGACATTATAAACATTAAGATTAAAAGTGGAAAACCACTCCACTCGTCGTTCTTCAATTCAAAATTGTTCGACTTTTGACTTTCAGCTGGTAAAGCATTAAGGAAAACCCCTAAACCTGATTTTGGCCTTTCATGATCGTTTATTGTTCTCATTGCCGACTGTAAGAGTGTAGAGCATCACAGACAGACGTATTATTATCTGCCTATGAGTGCTCCAGAACGAGGATAAAATGATGAAGCAAAATTATTAAGTCATAAATACCCAGTCCTTCAAATAAAACATTGAGTTGTGGTGTTGGTAGCCCAGCAATTATTTCCCACATTTCCTACCCTCTGACCAACAACTGGGATTGACTTTGACGGGGGATGGATTTTATTGGAAATATTAATAAATTTTATTGCTCTATTGATGAATGTTCCTGTAAACACGGTAGTATTTACAATGAAGACATCTATTTAACTTTTAATGCAGAATCACGCAAAATTTCTTATCATGTTCCCAGGCTCTCTTAGTTCTTGATATGGTATTCCCTCTCATTGCCACAGGCGGAATATCTGTCTTATCAACAGACGTCTGGCAGTTTAATATCAAGGTTTTATTCAATCGGGATTTTAACGCTAATTATTGTACTTTAGAACGAAAATGTAAACTGAAGCACACACTCCAAAGGTCATTATGTATCACTGCATTTTTAAGCGTGTGGCGATTAAGATCATTTATGGGAAAATTTTCTTAGGTATCAGTTCCTTGCTTACCTTCATTATATATCATGTATTTATTGTGCATAAAAAGTATTCAGTGCTTAGATCTGTTTAATTATATGAATGATTATTCCTTTATTCAAATTTTGTTACAATTACTTTGCTGTTTTGTACTTTTTCATTCCTGTTACGATTTTAATCTTTGGTTCACAGTTCGATTGCATTTCAATGTCGTGGGTACTTTATTTTTCGGTTTCACGATAACAAACAGTATTTTCTCAGTGAAAATATTAATGTAGTAAAATTGGGCTGGTTGAATATTTACTCCTCCTTCCATATTAGATGTAGAGTTAGTTAGTAAAGTATCTTATTGTTAGTGTAGTAAATTTACGCTGTATCATTACTTCGGGAAAATTGCAACTGTATCGTCCTTTCCTTTTCAATGAAGTATCTTATGGTCACAAACAATAATTCATAGTTAGACAAATGTAATTAACTCGAAGTCTGCCAGTGCTGACTTTGTTATACATTTTCCATAAAGTAAATCTAGAAGATTTGATGTACAGATTGGTAAACGTAAATGGTTACACTTTGATCCACGGATTAGCGCATTATGAAACACTCAGTGGATTGAGCCGATGATAATGTGGCTAAGTACGAGGAATTGACAATTGACGATAACTTCAGTTAAACTTGATTCATAGGATTTGGGAATCGCATGACTGAAGCCATTATTTCATTTTCGCCTTTGTATCGCCTGAGAAAAAGTGGTGGTCGGTGACCATAAACCAGACAAGTTAAGAGATTTAAAAAGCTGAAACCACGATACGCAGATTTATTGGGATTCCATGCATGCTTGAGCAGTGTATAGTCACAGACCTCTTAAAGAGAGGACTTGAAGCTTAGTCTGCAAACCAAACCGCGTACCACATACACTCCTTGCTCTATAGAAATCTGGCATGACAAACAGAATGTGTTTACAAGAACGAGTCGTAACTTTTGAAAATTGTGATTAACTAAGCTGTGGTACAATTAAGGATATGAACCAATTTTTGTACATACTTCAAAAGTCAAAACTCAACACTTTTCAACTCAACCAAAACTGAAGAAAAATAGTCAAGCAAAAGAGATTCGCTTCTATTGGGAAAATATCATTGGGTTTGTTTGCTGATCGATACGGATTTTCAATAAATTCTATAGACAGGGAAACCTGCCTTGTAATATATTCAAAAACCTTTATTAATCAACGTTAAGTGCTTCAGAGTGTTCTGCCTTATCTGAGCATTTAAGTGTCTCTTGGATTTAAGATATTTCCCTCAAGGCCTTGCAGGAATGAATGTCCTGTAATGATATTCCAAAGATTTCAGCTAGGCGTACATCCATAGTACGGAACTTGTCGCGTATGACGATTCTTAATACGAAGGCATATCACATGCATTCTCAGAACTCAAATACTTTAAGTTAGGATGGTTTCTACAAATTACAAAACTGGTATTACTCACATAGAGGCATTCACAAAACAACAACACCTTGTGTAGCCATGATTTTAATTAATTTCCTAATTTAGTCTTAGCCTCAAGTCAGAAAATATCTCTGTTCAAAAATATATGTTTCAGATCCTTGCTGTTCTACTCTGAAATACATGATCCATGAGACATTTACCAAGATTTTGTGAGTTGTCTGTGTCTCTCCCTCGTATTTGTTATACTATACTCGTCCCAAGATTGTAGTTTGTAACCAGAATAAATATTTACATAATGTATTTAGCAACTTGCTTAAAAATTTTCATGATTGAAACTCCCTGAAAACCTGCAAAGTTGCCTCATCCTGTTGTATATTTGATAACTTAGTCCCCAAGTCGTAAAAATGAACTGGGTAAGATTGTAAAGTAAACCTCTGGGAAAATCATCCCCTTCTTCATTTCATTCCATACGGATGACTTTGAATGATTACTTTAAATGCTTCATGCATTCTTACATAACGTGTTCACATTTCACATCTATCACATATTCTTTGCATGCAGTGCTGCAGTAATTTACAACTTGATGGGCTCTCGGCTCAGGTCTTTTCAATTACCTTAAAGGCTCCGTTCCCGCCCGCCTGGTGATTTTTGATTGCTTTGACTTAGAGTGGACCACTCTGTCCAAGTCCTTAAAAAACCGCCTGCTATGACACAAAAGTATTTCCAATTCAAAATTCAACATTTCTGAAGTAGCATCTATGGGCTTACATTAGCTGTTACAATACATTGATCGCTTCGTTACTTACTCCAGCAGTAAATTAAATAGTTAAGAATCTCATAAAATTTGTCTGAGAGTTCTGAGAGGAGAACCATCAAAGTTTTAGCAAAACTTTAGTTACCCTGGATCACTGTTTTGGTATCTCTGTAAAATCAGGACGATATCATCGTGGGAAAAAAAATAAGAAAGGATTTTATTCTGATGCTATTGTAGTCTACACAAATTCGGTTAGAAAGACTGAAGGATCAATAAAAATTAAAACCTACATGCCGATGTAATACCAGCCCTAAAAGGCCGTTCACGGAGGAGGCTGCTGGAGGCATGCAGTTGTCTTCATTCAGAATTTCTATTTGCATGCCTCTGAGGGATTAGTGGCTACCGAAATGCCAAAGTAATAAAATAATAATCGGAATCCCAGGATTTGAATTCAAGAATCCCCACCTTGCCCTTCTTTGCATAGAACCCTTTTAATAGTTTTAATGTCCCTTCACGGGAGAAGCAAACAACCTTCAGAAAGGAGGGTGGGAAGGGGCTAAAAAAACATTTAATACCTAAAACATGCACATCTCATATTCATTTCTATCTATGCACAACTCAAAGGAGCTCATTGACAATTCAGGAAGTTGATCAAGCCTGTAATAAAATTCAATAGACAAGAAGACCAAGTAGCAACTCCTTGGCATTTTGTCATCCGTCCTACTGCAGTCGTGGCCGAGGTCCTTCGGAGACAATAGTCGGTACCTACTCAAGGTATGCAGAGCTATTATGAAATGAAAATTACAAGGGTGTTGTAGGGAGGCTCAACAGGTGCTGGTGCTGCTGGTCTGGGAATTATATATTGTATGCATATTTCAAAGTAAAAAGGAGGATAATGATTATGATTATGATGATTTGCCTTCTTGTTTTATACTATGGACGCATGTGTGTGTATCTAGGGTGAAATACTATATCCTCTGTCTTTAAAGAATGAACGGAGGGCTCCGTGAATTCCCACGGTGGGCAAAGTATCCCGGGTAGCCCAGGGAAGGTAGAAGCACTCACTAGAATTCACTATTTGTTGTAATAATGTGTAAGGATGAGGGACGGCCTGCTGCTCACTAGCCGGGAGGAGATTTATTTATTTCACATTGAAATGGAAATTATAGACAAGGATCTCTCCGCAGTTCTCCTCTACCTTTAGAAATACAAGTCGGGGTGCAATTTGAAAGAAAAAAATTTCTATATTAACTAAGAAGAGCCGGGCTTTAGATAGACGAAGGAATGGATTCTAGATTCAGACCTTGATATACCAAAATACAAACACTTACCCTTTCAACTGCCCCTTTAACATTTTGAAGGGATGAAATCAAATGATGATGAAGATGATGATTTGGATGGGACCTTTTTTTCTTCACATGGCCTGTTGCTCCTTTTCACTTTCTACCTACATTTCCTAATACATAATGCTTTCCTCTATTAGATAAATATAGGGAAGATGGACACAAGGAGATTTGGGAGACAGGGTCCTAACCAGAATACACAAGCATACAATCTATAATATGTAATAACATATCTGGTCTGGTTTTGGCTGGAAGGGTTCTTTCAGGGTTCTTTTCCTTGGCCTAGTGACTAGTGGGTTTATAGATTCGGAGGAGATTTGTATGCGGAAGTGTTTCCATGTAGGAACTTTTTGCCCTTTTCTTCCACTTTTTTCCCAGGCTCTTAAAACATTCACCTTTTTGTGTCGATTGTGTATCTGAGGCTCTCACCTTTCAACCTGATCTCAGATCCACTTCGCCTTCATTCACTGGGGATGAGGATGCATATTTGCTATTTCGTCCACATACTCCAGCTGAATTTTCGAAAGGCTCCATTCACTAGTCTTGAGATTAAATTTGAATAATGGAGTGGGACCTTAAGCATCGAAGGTGCTGTCGTTACGCACTTCATCGCGTTTTTGCAGCAGCCTTTGAAAGACCAACTGTTTTCACCCCACCCTCTTATTACCTCATTACTTTGTGCTGTAATTCAGATATTCAGGGTGTTTTTGATGAGCAATAAAAAACATTTATTTAATGCAAGTTAGGTAGGATGGCCTGTGTAAACTACTGGGTCATGATATTGAAATATGCTACAGTTGGTTGAGAGAGATTTCACGGTATTTTAAAACGACTTACCCATCACTTTCGATTTTGTCTGTTTTTTTTTATTCTGAGGGTTATTTATGTTTATGAATTTGGTAATTGATCCCGGATCGTTTTGGAATTGAAACTTGATCGTTTTCTAGGATAGTTTCTCACACTGGAATTTCCTGGGTGGCAACTGTATTTGATGTCATTATTTGTTAAATATTACGATGGGTCTTTGAGATGAGTTTACACACTTAAAGGAACAAAACGACCCATTCTGTTTCCAGGTGGTGTGATTAAAGAAATGAACCTGTTTTCCTTTTCCACGAATTGTTGTTTATCCCTTTCGCTTTCTTCTTGGGATCGAATTTGAATTGTAAAAAGGCGTTTAAAGAGCTAGAGAATCAGACACCTTGGCAGAAAGTATTTCTAAGAAAGGTGAAGCAGGAAAGTAGAAGGTGTCACATTGTCGAAACTGTTTGTTTATGTGTGTGGATTTGTACTGCCTCATTGTGCCCATTGAATTGAAATTTTGAGATAAAGTGAACTCCATTAGATTTTTTAAGACATTTTATGTAAGGTGAACCTTTTGTGGATACAATGTAGAAGGTATGGAAAAAGGAAAGGATTGTGGATTTTGAAAAAGATTTTGAAATAAAATACCTCCTTGCTAAGGAAACTTAAAGGGATTCCTTGAAAGGGAAAGTGCGGCGGTGTCTTTTCAGGATGAGTTATTTACTGAAAAGGAAGGCTTCTGTCCCTCGTGAGATTCTCATAACGCTTAGAGAGCAGTGGATGTCGTCCTAACCATATTTGCTCAAAATATCGGATTTCATGGAGCTCATTTTTAGACTATTCTGTCAACTCTTTGAGGCATCAATTCTGTTAGGAATTTCCCTCTTCTCAAAGTATTGGATTTTCCAGCCTTGACTCAAGACGAATTTTTAGCTATTCTGGTTAATTTGGCTCATCTCCAGATTCCAGACGCATGCAGGCTTATCCAATGTCGTTTTCCTACAAGTTCGATCGCTTCGGAACTTCTTGCATTTTACATTATCAACATTTATAACATCAACAAAAGTCGAGGATTGAAAATCACTTGATGGCGAACCTGCTGGAGTTAGAAATCTGAGCTAACGGGTGCAGTAATCCCATCTTATTTTCGTGATAGAATGGACAGATTAAGTAAGAGAAATTCTCTCAAGACTTGAGATTAGCAGATGAGATCAGGAAAAATTAAGAAAATACGTTTTGATGCTTGAATTCATGATGACAAATGATAAGTTTAATAAAATATCCTGTTTTCTCTCCTCCGCCTGTCACATCACTAATCTGTCACCTTCGGGTTGGCAAATGTTGACTGTCCTCGGCTCGATGCGGATTTCTTCTAAGAATTGCAAAAGGACGGGAAGGCGACATTCTTTTCATCTTGTGGCTGTCAAGAGGAGAACTGTCATCTGCTTCTTTATTGCATTGCATTGCTTGAGGCTTGCGACTTGAAATTGCCGTAGACATTATGTACTCCTGTTCCTCGACATCCTCTTAAGTGAGTAGTGTGACTCTGATGATGGTAGTTTCGAAGGTATCATTTGTTATAATATTACGTCTGTCTCTCTGTACCTTTGCATTCCTTCAGCAACGATTTTTGTTCAGGGTGCATGGAACTACCGAGACTCTCCAAATTCGTTAATATATTCATAGACTGAAAAATGCAACCAAATACTTTCTTATTGGGTAGAGAATTTCTTAACTCGTTTTGGAACTCGCATTCTCTTTAGATTATCATGTAATGCATAATTTCAAATTCTGTTAGCGTCTGTAGCTTGCTAGAAGGTCTTTAAGATAGAATTTTGTCATGTTTTTGTTTTCAAATGCATTTACAAAATAACGGGGAGGATCGAGTGTCAAGAGTGTGAGATAAGGTGACTTGATCCGAAGCAGCTGAACATAACTTAATGATGACACTAAAAGAGATTGCACTGTAATAACACGTATATTACCATTTTGCCTTTTCTAAGGATTAAAACCTCAAAGAGAATTTGAATATGTGGACTTCATGTGCAATGCACCAGCAGCCTAAGTATGTACGAACTACTACTAACTGTTGATTAAAATTCCTGTGTCGTCTTATCCAATTATAATTGTCTTTCTCTTGTACCTGGGCTAAAACACGTCTGGCAACATTGAGACTATCTTGAACTTTTTTAGTTTTGGGCAGAGGTTGTACTTTGGCTAATTTGCATATTTATATGATATAAGCTGTATTTATATGCACTTTGAATGACAAGATTTAAAAAATTACTGGTGAATTATCAAGTATTTTCCATAATATGTGCATCATAAAGTTGTTAGGAGCTGTCAATTTCTTAGGAAGAGTAAATTTGTCTGCAGAATATGACAAGAATGCAACATGAACTCCGTCACAAATAGTATGAAAGGCCAAAAGGGCTCAACAAAAGATCTATTAAGGAACTCAGATTTAGATTTATAATAAGCCAGGCATGGAGATACAGACAGAGACTCGCCTCGTTCGTATTGTGTGTGTATCCCGCATTGAATTGGTATAAACAGTAAACCAATGCCGGCATCAACTCTGCCGAGTTTTTGCTTAATTTTTTCTCCATATTATTGTAATGCCTTTTTTGTCTCACGTAAAAGGAAAGGTTCATCTACCTCACACCTTAACCTAACCCAGTGCCTTCCTTGCATTTACCCATTTACCGTCACACTTTGATTTTTTCCTGAATTTTTTTCTACCCGCTATGGATCCTATCCTCTCAGCTCCAACAATGAGAGAGTCAAGAGCGTTAACAGGTTGACTAAGGTAATCAGCTCTTATTTACATATTTATTTGCGCTGACGCGAATCACTAGATAAAAATGTACACAGGAGCTCTTTACACACCATTTAATCAATAAAGTACTGACAGCAATAGAATTGAAAACATATGCATAGCCTTTAACATCATGTAGAAATTATATTATTCTCCAAAACCTTGGCTTCTTTCTTTCTCGTGATCCTGCGATGCTGAGGGAGTTTAAAAATTAGTTATCTCTCTGGTCTTGGTAATCAAAGCGGAGAATATTTTGGTATGCAGCAGCAACAGTGTCACGTCATCACAGTAGTGTTTTAACTTTCAAAGTCTTGTCATAAAGCTTCTCGCACATATGTGAAATGCTTTTCAGAAGAAGACTCGGCGAACAGACCACATTGAATCATGACGCGGTCCATATGCACACAGATGACTGAGATTCCCACACTTTCAAAACTACTACCAAGCTAGATAACCTAAGGAAAAGTTGTATCTATCCTGGAGCCAAGTTGTTCGAAGGGGTAGACACCAAGTAAAAATGTTGAGATCTTAAAGACGAGAAATGATGATAATACCTTACATAGCCCCTCTGTTCTATGATGTGTCTATCTGTAGAAATCCACCGTCGAGAATCCTTCATCTGTATGACAGAGCGTCGTATGCATTATCCTAAGATGATGAGGCTGATGGCTCAAGTTGCTTCGGGTCGTGAGGGAATCCAGTGAGGGATTCTTAAAGAAGAGGAGTTAGATTGTCACTGGAGTCATACAAATCTAGGGCTTTATGTCCTCAATGCATGATGAATCATCCTGGATTTTTCTCTTCAGTAACTCCCAACCATTCTCGTCTCCAGAACTCATGTGTGTACATATAATATTATTAGCGTACTGAATAACTGTCCTGTCGTTGGCCCGGAGTTCTGTTGATTTCATGTGAGAGGAGGTTGTGGTGGTTTAGATTGGATTTTGGATTTGTATCCATCATTCATACTTTTACTATTGAAACTTTGAATGCAAGTAAAAGATTTAGAGAAAAGATTTCTTCCCAGCTTGGGGTTCACCCGAGAGACTTAGTTTACAATACATTTTTGATTTTTGGTTTCTAACTCCGGGAGACTAGGTAGAGGAGAGGGAAGATGCGATACGGGCAAGATGTAATTTCTCCCTTTTTCACTTTCAAAGTTTTCAGATCCCCATGACCCACTATTATCCATTCTACTTCAATTTTCAATAGCCCAAGTCGTGCATTCGGGTTTAGCAGTTGGAACTTCCAAGGGATATTTGTGCTCACAGATGTGATATTATTAGTAATGAGACTTTTGAAGATGATGACATGTAGCCAGGAGAGACGGCATTGTGTATTGATAAAATTGTGCCCCTCTCGGTTTGATTTTGGTTTGGGGAGTTTCTTCCCATTTTTTGACATTCGATTCGGTGAGGTGTCCAGCTGACTTTCCTATCCATTTGTTTTCTTATTAGTTTTTTCCTAGAATGGAACAAATCTGGAGGTCTATTCCATGTTGACTTGTCGATTGTAGGATTTTTAGACACACCGGGTATTTAATACCTGCTGGAAAAAGTAGCCTTTGAGATTTGATGGTTTTCAAGTAACAAGAAATATTTAATCATGGTTTCAGGTGTGGAACTTGATGTAGCCTAATTATTCCCTTTCAGTACCGAATAGCCTCAAGAAATATCAACACTATAAACTGAAACGTACTGATAATTACTACGTACGAAACCCGAAAGCTATTTGGCTAGATTTTACATGATTCCATCTGTGGATTATTGAGTCATATTTCTTCTAGTGTTGGTTGACTCTCAAAGGTTGTTTACTGTAAGTATGCCGACCAGGAGCGCTTGGCTATAGGTTCAGAACGGGTTCAGAAATGCAAATTTAGTTCGAGCAATTGAGCTCTTTTCGCACGTACATTAAATTATCCCTTATTACATCCTCCGCTTATTCGTGATTGCCCAAGGAAGACCATCCTCCTGGTCGGTCCACACGGCCGGACTATTTTATTTTAGTGTCGTAAGACTAGTGAACTACCCACCTGTATCTATAGCCGCCTTCTATATAATCCTATCCAATGACTATTAAGAGGAATTAGCTTAATAAGAGGTCCGGATTATACAAAGTCATTTGGGATATAGAGCCCCATGTCTTGCGTATCATCTTATTAATAAAGAAGAATCCATTTGCTAGACTGCAATGTATTTTTTATAATGCCGGCCGGAGTGGCCTGATTGTGAGTCAGTTTGACTTTTATTCGGTAACCACCTGTTGCTAATTTAAGTAGGCTTAGAAAAGAGTCCCATGGTGAGGTTGTCTTTGAAAGGAACTTATTTCAGCATTCGGGCTCATTCCTTGAGGAATGAACAATGTTGAGCTAGGGAATCAGACTTGAATTTTAAATTGATGTTGGTTCATTTATTATAATTACCTTTGTCCCTTCTGCTGTTCTTGATTTCCTGTCGTCTTAGTCATTGTTTACCTAGTACCTATACGACTTTATAGTCTACTTGCTTCGGTTGCGGAAGACTTCGGTCACGAATTTCGAACGATGTGTTGGGTCAGATAATATTTTTTGTAAGGGACAGTTGCTGGAAACCAAGATAAATAAACTTGGGGATTTATTGCAGGGAAAGCAATGCAAAATGTAGTCGTAAATGATAGGAGGGATTAAGGGTTGCATGCTAGATTACGAAAATAGGGTGGCTTGAATTTTGAATTCAGGGCTGTAATGTTTTCCTATTACGGAGAGAATTGCCAACTTCCTTGGAGGAAATTAGCTTTTCTAAGCAAAGCAAACATTTCCATTTCGTAGTCTTGAGAAATGGGAAGATTTCATGGCATTAGCTTCAAATGGGTTTTTACGTTAAACTCCTATCTCCTTGTTTGTATACTATTAAGTTTGAACACCATATTCGATAGTGATAGGCTGATAGGTGATAGTACTGCACTGCACTGCAATCTAAAGCTAGATCCTTGCGTGCTTCCAGGAAAAAATGCATTTTATTAGCTCAAGAAAAGTCATGACTGAGGATAGTGGATTTTCTGGTTGGTACTGTGTACGTTTCATATTGCATATCGGGACATTAATGATGGAGGTATTAGTGATATGATTGAGGATTATTATTTCGTGGCTGGATTAAAACCAATACGTCTACTATTGGTATAAGTACATGTATAAATACGACATAGTGATTTGATTGGCTTTAATACTTTGAAACTGAGGTTCGGCTTAACTAATGCAAATTGTAAGTTACGAGCTGTGAGGGTTCTCATTTCAGTAACACCTCAGCAGCTGATTCTATGAATACCAAGTACATAGTAATTACGTCTTACGGCCAGCTCTCTGCGTGAGTGAAAAAAACATATGCATTGTTATACCACAAAATAATGTTCCATAGGGAAGTGGGGGTTTTTGTTTAGTTGAATATTTCAAGGAGTGTAGGTTCAGCTTGGTATTTATCGATGAACATCAATAATAAGCTTTATCCCATATTTGTGTCTCGTTTAGTAACAGGCTGATTAAGAATGCAGGATTTCACCTTGGCTTTGGCTTCCCCTCCGCTCCAAATCCTCTGAAACATGAATACCTTAATGTTGTCCTACGTTGGTTGTTTGACGGGAGACACCCTATAGCACCTTTAACTATTAATATGCATCAATAATTACTTGATTGACAATATATAGGTGCTGTGATACGCGGTAGTAGATTTATTTAGACACAGAGATCCATCCAGGTCTTATCGTATCAGGTGTTGGTGCTAATGAGATTTTTACGTAGAGGGGGAGGGACAAAAGATGTCTTTTCATATTGCTCCTAATAAAACTAGTTGGATGTCTATCAGCTTTTGATTACACAGTAATGGGTAAGTGGTACCTTGGGTTTTAAAAATCAGCTCATGCTATGCAACATGTTGCCTTCGTGAGTTCCTTTTTTGCAAATTAAAAACTATCATTATTGTCTATCATGTTGTTTCTGAAAAGGATACTGAAAAATCCCCCTTAGTTTTAGACTAGGGTTTTGTAAAGTCGTCTCGACTTCTAACATAGTGACTTGTAGAATTTCCCAAAGACACTAACTTAGGTGTTGGTAAACCTGAATGATTATAATTGTCTCATTAATTGTTAATAAGCTTGTCGTGTGCATCATTATCTTATGTGACTGGACAGCCCGTTTTCGACAAGGGGATGGTGAGGGTGTAGGAGCACAAGATTTAAAATTTTACCAGCCGTGTAGTAATCAGCAACTATAAATCACATGTGTATCGTAACTCTTATCTTATGGTACTATAAGGTATGCCAAAAAACAGCATTATCTTGTGAAGGAATATAATCCATGGCATGATCATGTGTGTTATTATATAGTGGCTGCAGTTAGTGGTTCATAGCTGATGCTGACAACCTTTTAGCTGTCGTACGTGCAAGGGTTTCAAATAGTCTAATTTCTGCAATTAAGATTGTTTATATTATTGACACTAAATTATGCTGAAGGATGAATTTGCTGCCATTACCTGTGAGCTTCTCATCTCCATATCCATGGCATGTTGACAAATACTTGGTGGTCTTTGTTCGGTCAAAGTCTTTAATTATCAATTCGGAAGATTATTTGTACGAATTGATTGTGGTGAGTAGTTTAGTTTATTGTTCATATCGTTCATTAAGATGCACTTTAAAGCTACGTCGACTTAGTTTAAGTAAAGAATGTTGTTGATGGATAGCTTTCAGATTTAAAATAAAAATATGCTCTTTAAAGTATTAACCTACCTTGTAACTTTGAGAATAAATTCACGGTCAAGGTCGAGTTTTTAGTTTAAACATTTTTATAAACTGGATGATTAATTTATAGTAAAGCGGAAGTAGTTTTTTTATTGTGCCAAGCTATAGTAAATGAAAGTATGAATGGAAACATATGAGACGTTATTTTTCCAATTGGCTATGCAAACAAGTGTTTTACTACAGATTTGAGTTTTGAACATTTGCTGATTCTTCAACATTCTTGTAACGAACAGACGAGTTTGATATTGAACAATGAACTTTACAATGTTGTGTTAGGCCACCTAAATTTATTTGGTATAAGTCCCGTTCTTCGAATAAAATACGAATGAACCTATGGGCTGTTTATGGATTCCTATGGTGTGAATGAGGATGTGTATTAAAAATATACATTCAAGATGCTCGATGAGAAGAGATAAAGTTTGTGCTTGTAAAATTTACTTGAACTCGTTTTTCTTCACGAACACCTTGAGGTGACTATTCATATGAGATGGGTTTGCGTGTGCAAGTATCAAGCTAAAACGATTCCAAAGCCATTCATAATCAGTTCACATCTAATTCTTATAATATAAATGCAAAGTCTTGGACGTCGTCGCTTTTGATTTGTAAAAATAAATTCACCCTAGTTAGGTTTATTGAAAATCGTGTACAAAAATTAAAGTTTTGGTGGGATGAATCTCATTGCGAAATTGAGAGGCGTTTTCCAAAATGGATGTGTTTGAAATAAGAAATTAATTGTTGTTGAAATAAACTGTACAAGCTCACGCTGCTCCTGATGACAGGTTCTTGTTCAAAGTGCCAGTGTCAGTTAGAAAACTAGAAAATCAGCCTAAAATCTAGGTCCTAGGTTTTCTGGAATTTTTGGGCTAGCGAGCGAGGCTTTGTTGAGATCAAACTGACCTCCTGTAAACATACAATCTTCGCAGTTGGTTACTTTATTACTAATTTCCATCGATGCGAGAAGATAACGCTTTTTAATCTGATTTAGTAAAATATATGATGGCATCACATTGCATGAACATTCCACATTTCTATCAAGTTTCCCATTATGTAAATAGTGAAACAAAGCCAGAATGGAAGTTCAGGTAGCCTGATATTCCTGATCATTAGTTTTAAGTTCGATTTACTCCTATAAAAGCCTTAAGGATGGGTGATTGATGCATAACATTATATTTTTAAAAGCATTTCATTTCAACTCTCAACTTCTTGCCTAACTGGTTGTTCGGGTCGTCATGCATATTATTTGCAATTTGCATATATAACTCCTACTGAATATCCATGGAGGGATGATTTTATAATGTTACATTGTTACTTGTTACAATGAGCCAAAAGTGTTCGTATGTCCGGTGGCTAGCGGTCTGAATTTTATCGTAGTGGTTCTTGACGACAGCCAAGCACTATCTTAAATTTTACAATTTTATCTTAAAAGTTACTATCTTAAATAAAGAAAAAATTATCAAGGCGGGAGGGATAGCTTAGAGCGCTCAGGGTAGTTTCAACAGTAATGGTAACTTGTAGTCAAGTAGAAAATTAAAAACACGGGAATGAATTCGAATTAAATTATTAATTAAAGTCAGCCAGTGATAAATCCAAGTAAGTCATCATATATTATGACAGTCAGCTTAATGGATAAACTGAAGGAGACTTGGCAAATGATCAAAAGTACAAAAATAGGCAAACGCATGTAGATTGGAAAAATAAAATTTATAAATTAAACATGTAGAGAACCTGAGTGTAGTATCCACATCCCATTAAAAGTTTGGACAATTTCGAAAATGTTAAAAAATTATTACCTAACCCCTAATCGCATGTTCTAAAATAATTTGCATAAGTTATACAACCCCGATGTGACATCGCTCCACGACGACTGACTTATGTCCCAGCCGAATCTCAACCGCAACTTGGAGACTTCAAACTTCTCAAGTTTTACTTGTTCTAAAGCTGTAGAAAAATATACGAAAATCCACTAGCTGTGTGTGGTAGAACACTAGACGGGACATGGAAAGATTTATAGGAATGGGTTGCATTTTCTATTTGACTTGAAGAAGCTATAATATCCTCGGTGTATCTTTTCAAATGGCATGTGTACTGAAGTTCAAATGCTTCCAACTAACCAACTCCCTATGTTGTTGTATGTATGTGCCAGATGAAAGTAAAAGTCGGGAGATACAACAACTCCGTAAATAGAATATGCACACGCATGCATCAACTACGAGGAGACAGAGTTCGCATTGGAGATTTGGCTTGTCTGCTATGGACTTTATGTAGTCAATGGCGTTTTCAAAGAGCTTGAACTTGGACTTGAATCTCTTCTTCAGTATAGAGGCTTATAAGCTAGACACTCCACAGTGCAAGATCAGAAAAACGCATGAAACTTGGGTTGGGATCGTATGGAATATAATGAAGCCTGTGAAGTAACTTTCCATCGAAAGCAACTTAACTTGCTCTGACAATGAACAGATATTTGTTGAGGGTAGATTGGGGAAAATTATCGGGATTTAACAACCAATGATTTCTCTAACAGATACTTATTGTTAGTGTAAATTTTTTTTTCTTTAGTTGAATTTTTGCAGAAAGTTGCATTTTATGACTACACGGCTAATTGAAAATGAGAAAAATTTACTGTTTCCATGAACTGCATAAATTATCATAAAGCTACACCGGCTAAACCTGAAAGTAAAATGTAAAGTAAGCTAGATTTCGATTTCATGTCTTGACGGGAACAAGAAAAGTCCATGGATCCTGTTCTCTATAATCTTGAGTTTCTGGATCAGAGGCTCCTATCCAAAAGACCAACTGTTGGCTACCACACCACTCGTGTGTAACTTGTCGTGATGCTGAAGATAGAAGATTTTACAAAGTATATTTACTATATATGATAGCAAGTAGCATGTTAGAATTCGTAGCTTGTAAATGAGACTGAACAGGGCTGGAAAGTTGTCATGTGTGAAGTCTCCAGTGTTCGGAACTGATTTCAAGATCTAGGGAAGAAGGGGATGTTCGAGATGAGGTTGGCAACGTCGCCACGCGAGAGTCTAAAAGAAGGACTTGGGAATGGATCTCTTAAATAGAGATTCTTCCAGTGAGCATGTAAATTCTAAATGTAGTGTGTATGCTCTTCTCATAATAATAATACAATCCAGCATAACGAACATATTATATATAAATATATATAAATGTACATATATCTGGATTTTCACACTGGAGACAACGCTAACCACACTAAGAACATCTCATCCTCAGGATATCAAGAATATCTCTCTCTCTCGACTAGTGCAGTAGTTTAGTAGTGTGTGGAGCTGCATAAAAGTATACGTAATAGGAAAACCAAGTAATGGGTTTTGTTTAGATTTTTTATTTCATTGGCTGATGATGATGATGGTCTCTACTATACAGTCCTAGTCTTGTGGAAGGAACCTTGAGCATTTTATATTTTATCAGAGACGTAGCTAAGGGGTGTCAGTCAAGCTTTGTCCATTATAATGGAGAGGAAGAAACGCTCCTTGCATCCCATGCTACACGAATCCAACAACTCCCTAGCCTTGGTCTTGAGAGACTCTTCTCAACTTCCTAGACTCTCCAAGTAATTCAACAAGTAAAGCAATCGTGAAGGGATCTTCTTTAAAACATCCAGCATCCATACCATCTAATAATGCTTTATAATAATTTCCTTAACCTTGCCGATATCCTACACTACAGGCTATATGCTCCTTCAACTTCCAAAACCTCCATCCATCCATCCATATATTGGAGATATTTTTACAAAGAAGTTTCTAAGGGGGTTCTCCCTACATAAAACGAACTAACTACCATACACGATGAGCATCTCTCCTACCCCTTGGCTCTCTTCATGTTCCTTGCACGAGGAGACTTCCAAAGCCCTTCGAATTACCCACATAGCTTCACATGGAATAATGTATGTTTATACCAAAACCACCACCAATATATAGACCATCAACATTAGCTTTAAAATATATCTATAAAGAGATGGAGCAAAGAGGCGAGAACTTAAACGGCTTATCCCCTGCCACTATTTTTATAAGATGTAAAATATTCTGATCTAATAGGTAGCCGCACTAGTAAAAGCTCCAAGACCTACTGGCCTGCTGGCTTGAGCTAAAGAGCCGTTGTATTCTATCTCGTATATGTGTATGGCACTTGAGGATATATTAAATGAAGTCTTATGGAATATCATTACACCATGGGAAAGGACAAGAGAGAGCTTTTTAAGAGAGGCGAGAGGACAGGAGCTTAGAAGCTATACAGGCAAAACTCCTCTACCAGCTCGTCTAGCTCGTTAAAACACATGGAGTCTTACGTAAAAAGTAAAATCCCAACTCTTCTCCAATGCTGAGGAGGTAGGTAATATTATGTGATCTCTACACAACAGTCCTACACTACGCTATTCAATGTTTGTGGATATTGTGGACAGATAGGGAGAGAGAAGAAGTAGAGAGAACTCCCTTTTTTTAATACTCGTAGGGTTTAGGAACATCCAGTCTAGGCTCACTCGTTCAGTCGGGTTTTGCAATTCAAAGAGCAAAAAATATACCTTGGACTTCTGTAACAAATACACACACAAGACAACAAATAGGACAGAGCGCGACTTTGGTCCAAGAACATAACGTGGTCGGAAATAAAATTCATTTAAAAAAACCAAGATAGTAATAAAAAAACAATACACAAGCTAAATACTACATTGCAAAGTCAACTTACTGAACTTACGAGTCCGTAATAATAAAAGGAATAATAGTACAACCAACTTCTTTTTTCTGCTCTTCCCTCTGTGTGTGTTTTTTTTACACACATATATTTCTTGGTAGAAGTTTTTGATAGGGAAATTGGACTAAGGAGCAGTAGTGGCAGGATTGCTAAATATTTTTTACTTACTTCTCTCGACTGGCGTTGACTGGTTTGGAAGATTCTGCATTCTCTATTGGAATCGTGTATCAAGTAATATAAGCTGTGATCCTCAGCTTTGAATCGAGTGGAGTGCGTGTGTCTATTTTTTACTGACTGTTTTGATTTTTTTTTTACTCCAACACGTTCTTCTCACTCCGAGATCTTGGAACTTTTCGGCTTCTTCCCGTGTACGGGGGATTTGGATTTGCAAACTTGAAAGTTAAATTACGGGAAAGTGAACAAGACTCCAGCAAGTTACCCGTGTTAGATATAAATATATACTCGAAATATATTTATATACAGATAGCTTGTGTATCTGTACTCGCTATTTCTTGCTTCTCTTCAGAGAAGGCTCACACACTTTTTTTTCACTCCAGAGAGTTTGGAGTTGGGAGTTGGAAAGTGAATTTTTTGGACCAGTTCCCTCAAACATTCTCGAGTCTCGATTTCTCGAACTTGACTTTGAATATTTGAATTCATTCCATAGAGATACGGGACGTAGTAGATAGAACCAACTGAGGCTTATTTCATGCCATTTACATACATTTAACACTGGTGGTGACTGGTGACAAGAAAGCTACACCGTGCTTTTCCACTTTTTAGAGACTAAGAGATTTTTTAAAGAGATCCTTCATCCATCTCCTTCTCTCCTTCAGCTTTAAATAAACATCCGATTCACTCCCAGTTTATTTGGAACTCTGGACGGCCTTATAATCAAAGTGATATTACCTCTGGATTTGAATGAAAAAATATACGACCAGTTGCCTTCAGAAATTCTCACAATACATTTTCTAAGACTGGATAGATTTTTGTAAGACAAGATAATTGACAAAAATAATTTTCAAATAGGAACAAGTGCCTTAATAATCAATACAAGGAAAAGCTCATGTGTGCTGAACAATAATAACAACTTGATACACATGACTTCCGGGTGATCTTGTCCCTGAAGTAGTTGACTCAGCATTTAATAAATTTGCTCTCTCCTTATCTGCTCAATAAATTATCTGGCCTTAACAGCTCCAAGTATTTTAGCTGACAAGAGTCTCTCTTGTCCCATTTGGAATTGTCTTTTCGAATAACTGGGCAAGTTAATCCGAGCCGATGGTAAAAGACTTCAATTCATCTTTAGACTACTCCGCAATGGCCTTAGTCGACTCGAATAATCAGATCGAGTACAGATCTGCGGTGATGAACGGGCTGCATGATTCCATGGGCAGTGACGATAAGGTATGTTTTTTTATTTCATAGTTGCTCGTTATATTTATTTTTAATGCCACCGTTTAGAGATTCAAGTATCGTTTACCCAATTTAGTATCACCTATCAATGGATCATTAATTGGCCAAGTACCATTTGAAGAAAAAAACTTGGTGATTATTATCTCACTCATATGGAATAAGCACATGGCAGAGTAACCGCATTTATTTGGTCATAAAAAAACATTTAAAAAGCCGTGTTAAGGAAATCCTCAATCTTTTCTTTGATTCATAGCTTGGTTGATGGTTGATCTATTTTGGGCTGAAAATCTATTCCGTATTCCGAGGCTATAGAGCTTGAGACGCCTTTTTAGGTTTTTGTATGACAATGGTGTTGAATTGTCGATAATCACCTGGGTCCTGGGGTCTTACTGAAAGCTAGGTTAGTTTTATGTTATGTGGACGCAATGAAGGAATGAGAATTGAGAATGACGGTAGAAAAAAAGTGACCATGCCCATGACTTTAAAATAGTGTACCCTTGTAAAGTGATTATGAGTTTATTTCCGCCTTTCCTTGGACACAACAATATAGGTTTGATGAGCTTGCTATTATGGTACAAGTTAGATTCTGTTACACTGTCAATGCTTGCCTCCACTCGACATGGCACAGGCGTATAGTAAGTACGAGTAGTGTGATGACTTGAATTTACAATTTACAATAAAGCAGAATGTATTATCCAATTTGGTAGTTGATAGTTGCTGACATTATAGTAGCATTGAGTTTGCCTACGTATAGTTTAGCTTATAAGCAGTTGTCTGCCAGGGTTACCTTGATTTTGATTTCAAGTTGTCTTGTTCTTCTCATGTCCTGTTGCCATTCTGGTTTCTATGTGTACTCCGTCTGTAGGTAGAGGTATTCCAGAACCAAAGGGCTGTGAGATGCAGTATTAAATTAAATTGGGCTGGGCTACTATTCACTATCACCATCACGTTCGCCTTAACAGTCATGGTATGGTTTCGTAAAGGTATTTCATCTGTGGTTTTGTTATTACCAAACTCCTTGTTGTTATCCTGTTGGGTTAAAGTAAGGAAAAGCATTTCTGTTAAAGTTATCTGAGCCAAACATTATTTTATTGAGTAGCCCTAGCCTTTGATTGGGCGTCACCTTCCTCTTTGAGCTTTGATAAGCTCATAATTTCAAAAGGGTTTGTACTTTTTTACATGTTTTAAAAGGGGGATTTAGGCTGGTCTTTGTTATTCCCAGAATAAACAGACGGAAATAAACAGGGTCCAATGCCAATCGCTAAAATGAATCTGAGTTTTCACAGGATTGGCATTGCCTTGATGGTTGATAGTCTGAATTTGAAAAGCTAAAAAAAAGTATAACAATCGCCTACCTGAGTCAGTGGTGGAACTTCCAAAGTTGCATTCATGCAAGTTTGCAAACAAACCTTTTTTGTTCATATCTGGAAGTACCGCAAATGCAGGGGAAGAGCAGCGTACTTACTTCATGTGTGTATAGTCAGCAGTTTAACGTATAAATTTTCGTATGCTTTTTTGCCCAGATTTTTTGTCCATCGGAAGCCTAACCCCATGCAACATTATACGATAAACTGTATATTATGAACCATAAGAGAGCTCTTGACGATGTGAAACAAGTATCAGACATAATAATGTCCATAAGTTGTGCTAGTCAAAATTTAAATACCCTTTTCCAGTGACTTTGACGGTACAGGGAAGTTTTACGAGAGGAGCACAGGTGCATCAAATGCATTTAAAAAATATGCATGAAAAAATTGAATGGTTTATGCAGTAGGTTTAGCATTTGATAATCGATTCTGAAGCGTCTTGAACTATATTCAGTTTAAGGATATTTCATTATTGAAGGATATTACTGTGCTTCATCCCATGCAAAGAACATTTAAATAAGCCTAAAATCCTCGTTAGTAATCAAAACGAGTTTTCAATGTGGTGTCAAAGATGGTTGGTCTTGGTCTGGTTGGTAGCTATTCCCTGTCCACGTTCAGGTGGACTGGCTTTGAAAATCTCTAAAACCGGGTGTGTGTGTTCATTTCTATCCCTATCAAAATCAGAGAGACATGAAACATCACATTGCACTTTTCTGTAATCCAGCCTTGAATTCTTGAATTCAATATCTAAAGAAACATTCTCATAAATACTCGGCTGGCTTTTGTAACATTGTAGGATGGAGTGCAAGAACTTTTAGACTTACTTCTTGTAGCCATACTCCAATTAAGGTGTAATAAAATATTGTCAGTAGATTGTTTGGGTTGTTTCAGTCTGTGGTTTGGTTACCATCTTACCTTACCAGCCATTCTCATTCCCAGTGACGTAAGCTGGGATAAGAAAGCTCCCTTCGCTGGGTTTATTTTGTTTCGAGAGCGAAATAATATAGTAGAAATAGTCACGTCGAGACTTCGGTTAAATTAAATCCATGGTGGCACGAAGAATGTGGATTTCCATATGTTGTCTCTGTAGATGCATATGTGGAGTTGTGTACTTGGCTGATCTTGAGGTACATAACCACAATTTTGGTAAGTACTTCGTTTTCTTCGAATGTTGAATGCAAGGCCTGTAATTCTGTTGTAATTCTGTTGCCACTAAGGAAGGCTCTACCTTGAAATTTAGGCTTCAAATTGGTCTCAACAATTTATTTCGTAACAACATTTTCTCCGTCAAAGAAAACAGTCAAAAGTCTCAAAAGTTGGAAGTCGAAAACAAAAAAGAAATCCTATGTACGTGTTTTAAACTTTGCTGACATTATTCAAATATATTTTCTATTAATGCATGCAGCGAACTTTATGATTTCGTTCCAAGAAAAGTTTTTCAGAATGAGTTCTTTAAGTTTTGAAACTCTATTTTAAAGAATTTTGAATAGTTTTTTTTGGTTAACCGTGTTGAGTTTTACAGCAACTTATGCAATTCTAAATATTTTTGGCGGCAGACCGATTCCAAACAAAGATTTCTAACGTTACAAAAGTGCATGTTAAAGTTGCAGTCATATCTTATCCGTAGTTAATTTAAATTTTCAAGCATAAATAGTCGACATCAGTCTCCAGTTTCTAAACATTTTGCATCGAATATTAGCTTGATACTCCAAAGAACTGTAAATTTCTCTCAAAGACCATCCGAAAGATGCCAGAATTTGATCAGATTTCCATTGATTTCCACTACCCAGCTATTCTCAACTTGTAAAAGGTCCATTTAAGGCGAGACACGTCACCTTGAAAATCTGCAACTGCATTTAATGTCCAATACGATCCTTTTGCTCTTGAATAGAAGGAAGTGGAATGAGCTAAAATGAATTCAATTGAATTGGAACGGATCAAATTGAATTGAATTAAGCCCATGTCTGTTTGTTAAAAGCATACAATCCGGGGTAGCACAAGCACAGCCCTTGTACCCTGTACCGTACCATAAAAACTAGGAGAATAAAATTGATAAATCGTAAGAATCTAATATCTAAGGTATTAGCAAAGGCCTTAAAGAACGAGCTTAGATGCAAAAGATTCCCCTTCATATAGATATTCGGAAGGGATAAGGTTGCACTATGCTGTGCAGTATTTATATATTTATATATACTTGAATAAATACATTTGTCGAAGATAGTATAGTACGAGTAGTTCCTCTTTTGACAATAAGTTGAAAAAGGAAGGAAGCCGGAAGAGATACAGTTCCAAATAATCTCTGTAATTCCTCACACTGCAAATAGGAGAGAATGATCCGAATGAAATGGAAAGGTAAAAGGTGGAAATAGAGCAAGGAAAGATCCCTTGGTTAACTAATCCTATTGAAAAGAGGCATGGAGCCATGCAATTCTTCAAAAAGTGTCCATGAAGATGCAACGGACGAACGAAACAGAATTTTTTAAAGCCTCTTGCACTCACCAAGCTCAAAAGTTACATCGTGCATCGGTCTGAGCTGGAAAGACTGAGATTAAAAACTTTTTGGCTTTTCGATATTTGAAAGACGGTGATTATTACGATTTCACTAGTACATAAAAGCATACAACATATGCCAGGGGAAGGGATGATGGGATGGACAGAGATGACGAGGGTTTTAGAAATATATAAATGGGAATAATAATACATACAAGTACTAATACTCTCTTAGGGAGCATATCTTTTAAAAAATTACGTTGGCCAGCCTTTCTACATGAATTAGGATTGAGTCATTGCTCATTGAAAGCTACGGATCCAGGATTGGCGTCCCTACCTTTGAGTCTTGAGTTTTTGAGGTTTGATATCAGAAGTTGATATTGACAGTTGATGATAATAGCCTATGTTAATACTAAGTAGTAGCCCAGAGGTCTGTGTGTGTATTGTATGAAGAGGGGAAAAACCAACGATGATTTGATGAATGTGATTCTTTTAAAGAAGACGTCTCCAAGTATGATTTTACATCTTTGAATAGCTCCATCATTATTATTATTCCATGACTTTGATTTCGCCTCGTCTTCTCAGTTAGCCTTGTGTGGTTTTGAAGGTGAAATAAATCAGCAGTCCTCTTCATACAAACTACAAGCAGACCTCTAAACCAACAAGATACGAACAAGTAGTAGTAAGAGCGTAAGGGTTGGTGGTGATAATAATAATGTAGATGTTGCTAGGGCTTACACACAGATCTCGTCCTCTCTCGCTTAATATTGTATCCGTGTTTCTATCTCTCTATCTTCAAGTCTCCAATATAGTCATGGTTGGATAGAGAAGGATGGTGGTTGATAGTTGATGATGCAAATGAAAGTGAATTTTCAATGTTGGCTTGATTGTGATCCAAGTGGAATTATATCACGAGAGTCATGAGTCCTCCCATTGTATTCTCATTATTAGTAATGAGCGAATCTGCCATCTGAATACATAGACAGTGTGGAGTACCCTTCCATAAGTTTTACATGATCCCAGAGTTGAGGGTAATGGGTAATAATAATGAAAGCCAGCTAATGTTATTATTACACAGCAAGCCTAGACAAATGAGCTAAGCTCATCTATGTACAGAAATATTTTATAGCTAATCATACCAATCCTCAAATTCACAAGTGCATGAGAACAGGAAAGAACAATAAATCATTTCTCTCTGAGAGCAAAGGAACCTTCAACCTTTTGATTTCATAGAGTGTGATGGGATTTTGATTAGTACTTGCCTCCCTCGTATCGAATCATATTAGTAGAAATAGTGGCGGTATTGAGTATGGAGACATGGAGAGTGTAATGTGAGTTGGCATTGTAGAGGAACCACGGATGCTGAGCTTGTGTCAACTAAATCCGTGTGAGAATGAAAGTGCAAAAAAAATTAATGTTTTGATCCATACGATTCATAGCTTAGGTAGGTAGTGTACCAAGAGAGGGTTTTTGCTCGTTTGAATAATATATGGGGAACTGGAACAAAAGGACAATTGCATGTGTTGGGATTTTTTTTAATTCAGCAAAAGTGTTTGCATAGTTGGTATGGTTGGGCTATGTTTCTATTACAGTAGTTGCATAGTTTTTGGTTGCTTTGGATTTGTTCTAGGTGTGGAGTTGCCAAAGGAAAGCCTTTCCGCATAAAATCAGAGCAGTTGTCACGAAAAGGATATAATCACAGATTTGCATAAACAGGGGAGAACTGACGGACTTACAATGGCTGTCCAACTCTTTGAAGGTTAAATACTCACTCCAAGTTCAATGTTAAGTGATGTTGAATGGAAAGGAGAGTGCAGTACTGACTGTACTGCTTGTGTCTGTTTTTTACATGTTCGCAATTTATAAAGTTCTACAATCAACAATGAATCACTTACTATTTTTTGCAATTGTAATATAATTTGTATTAATGATAGTAAGCCTCGAGATGTTATTCTTGTGGAGGAAAGCGAGAGTTATTTTTTTCGATTCTTTTTTTTTAAAGATTTTTTGTTCTCAAACTCAATAGATTCGATGCACTGCACACCGTATTGAAATGCATCTCATTTCTTTATGTCTCAAAGCCAAAGCTGTGTACACTTATGAGAATTACGTGTGCTGATTGCCGTCCGGTGTCAATTACTACAGATTGTTGTTAATGATTTTGCAAGCATGTGGTAGATTCTTATTCTAATAGTTTTTTTACCTTGTAACGATCTTGGTGTTGTAGTTAACTGGAAGGAAGCACGTCAAGCACGTTAGCTTAAATAATAAGGTAGCCTAAGAGAACAATCTTATTCTAGTATTTAAATGTGGTAACATTATTACAGTACAACTTGTGCTACTGGTCGATAATTGTTTGGGATTTTATTTGAAGGATATCCAGCTGCTATTAATTTTTATAGAGAAGGAGGTAATAATATTATTACTCTTGATTAATCACAAGCTCATCAAATCATCGTGGATAGACAAGAGCTAACTTGTTGTTTTGAATGTGCAGATTTTTTTTAACGATTCCATGCGTGGAGCCACATACATGCACATTCAGATAATAAAACTAACTGCCACACAGACTCTCTACTAACATAATGAACTAGATATCAGTACATCCACACCAACATAAATATCTCTTACCAACTGAAGATAAGAATATTTAATGAACAATAATATCAGGGTAAGGTGCATAGGGAAGTACGGACTTTATTTTTGTGCTCTACAAGCTGGGAGATTGTGATTAGCATAGTTATACATATGGACATATGCTCCACTCGATACTCCAAGATACAAACTGCTTGAATATTATATTCCATACTTTATTCCAGATCGAATGCTTTAGTTTACATAATGGGATTCTCTCTACCCTACCTGTCCACTGGACAGGTAAAGGGGGAGATTTTTTCTCAACTATTTACTCAAAGCACATCCGTAAACACATGGATAGTAAAGGGAGCAGCAAGAGAATAGATTGTGATTTGTATTTTTTTTAATCTTTATTTTCCACCGTTTCAGAACCTTATGGTTATGGTATTGTAGGGAACTGGGAATGGCTAATTATGGATTTCTTATACCAGACTTGCGGTGAAAAAAGAATAATTTATTGGATGTGTGTAGGACGGATCAAAGAGTCTAGTCCAGTAACAACAGGAAGGTAATCTTCAGGCGACGGCTTTTCCGATCTCATTTGATTCCAGTGAAGGAGCCCTTGTGGCGAGTGCATTACACAAGTTGAATCCAACAGGTTGGTTGATTTTGGATTCAAAGCTCTGGCTGCTGGTTTGGTTGGATGATTTCGATGATGATGATGATGATTGTGATGGTATAATACGTAGGTACAGGCTTACATATCTATCGTATCTAGTCAGTAAAAATGCTGTTCCTCAAAGTAAGCAGGTACTGCTACTCTCTAGACCCACAAGTACACAGTAATGTTTAATCTATAATAGAGTATAGCAGAAGTAGTAGTCACATCCTACACTACATCTCAAGGTTTTTTCCAAACCAAGCTCACTGCAGACTCACTTGAAAAGAACGCAATCCATTAGCCATGCCTTTAGTTTGAGATTGAGTGACTCAGTCTAACTAAATTTCTGTGGAACCCTTTCCAGTGCCGGAATGGCTCTTGGGATTGGGAAATCACCTGCCTAGGACTTCTCTAGATTTACTACACTTCAAAATAGAAGTTTCCATGAAATAACGATCCTACATGTTAAACAGTCTACTACTATACACACCTGAACCCTTTCCAACTCTTGTGGGATTTCATTGTATTGAGAAGGGGTTAAAAATGATCCATCGTTTTCATTTCTTCATGTCCCTCGCCATTACTCACGATTCCTCATGTTCCACTAGAGCTTATTATTTTTGTCCGCATTACTAGGGGGATATATTGAGGAAACTTTGAGTCAGGGTAATGGGATAGAGAACGGCTCAACAAGTGAAGTTTTGTGTGATGAGAAAGGAAAGGAGTAAAAATCTTGTCGGTAGTATTAGATTCTAAATGTTGAGCTATGTGTTCAATCGGTTTGAATTTGAAAGGAAACCCTTCTAGGTCCTTTGTATAGTTTCCTTAATTTAGTGGAGACTTGAAATTTGAGGTTGATTCAAGGGAAATTTGAAATGAAAGGGAGTATCGAGTATGTTGAGACTTGAATGTGTTTAGACATCCAAAGAGGTAACATGTGGTGCTCTTTCCCCAGAATCTAAAATAGGATTCTAGGGATCGAAGAGACGTAAGGGAATACTTTTGCTACTAGAATGTAGAACAGGTAGATGTTATGATCCAACTGATCCAAGATTGGATTCTGGTAATCAAAGACGAGGACTTGAGTTTATATTTTGTAATAGATGAGATTTTTTCACCTTTTTTTTCTATTCGGATTAGTTACACATGTTCCTTTCTGTCACATCCAATCTTCTTACTCCCATATGGTCTATCATTTTGGTTAGCATGTACAAGCACTGCAAGCTTTTGCTATTTCTCTCCCGCAGCAACTAGAACAGAATGATACAACAGAGAATCATTTTTAGTAGTGGATTACTTGTGGTTTTACTTTCTTGTTTTCAGTATCCCGAAATTAAATAGGGCAACAATAGAAGGCGAAAAAATCAAAAGTGTATAGAGCTTTACATAAGGATAATAAAATATTTTTGTCGTATATAGATAATAGGAGGGATTCATATGAACCCTTATTTTTGACAGACAAGTCACTAGACTGTCCAGCTCGCCAGATTCTCTTTGGTATTGGAGTGTTTGAGAACCGCAAACACACGCAATGTTGACTGGAAACGGTCATAGGATATTTTGGGTCATCGTAGTTGGTATTATATTTGAAGTTGGACAAAATCTGTTACCTCCTTTCGGTTAAGGTTGCCTTTGGCATGGTCCACTCAGTTTGTTAGGCTGGGTGTGCTTCTCATCTCCCTGGCATGATGTAATCCCACTACTTACACCACTATTCCATGAGCATATCCCAGAGAGAGAAGACAATAGACATGTGTGTAAATTAACAATAAAAGGGAGAAGTTTCATTCGATGAGCATGGCATATAGTATCACAATAAGATAAGATCGTTTCCAAACTTAACATGCATACATATAATATAGTATATTAAAAAAATAAGTGTATTTTGATAACCATCATAGGCTTTGGTGGTAGCGAAGGGAGGTAAACAGGCAAGGAAGTCAGGGTGGATACCGAAAAAATATGTATGTAAACAATATGAGCTAAATTTGCCATTACTTATCTGAAAGTCATGAGAAAAATGGGAATAATAAGACACACCATTTTCGAATGCATTCCCTGAACTGGAAAAGAAGTTGCTTGTTAAATACTATTCTGTGAGTTTTCTTGGCTCTAGCTGGCCTGCTGTTGTTCCTCTACAATTACCATGCAAAGAATTTTCTCAAATACAGATTCTACACTCTCATCTATTCGTACCATGTACCTTGAACGTAAGATGGTAAAGGCTGCTTAAGAAAAGGAGAGAATAAATAAGATTACATAAAATACTACGCAATTCGTATCAACTTGGTTCCAAAGAAGTAATACTTTTAATGGGATGAGGTTGCCAAATTTGAATCCCCTGGATTAATAAGCTTATGGATGTTCTGAGTAACTTAAGGAATTTGGGCAAGAGGATTTGTCCTTTAATTTGAATGATATTAGGAGAACTGTGGGGTACTACCTACTTTTCTTGTAAAGATCACCGCACCAAGTTTGTTGAGGTCTAAAGAAAGATTAGCTGGCTGGAAAAGATTGGATTGGATAGTTGGGAATGAATGATCATGCACATGTGCATGTTATCCAGGTTTATGTGTTTATTTATCGCCTCGTCTTAAAAAAATAATCCTTTAGCCATGGATCCTTATGTATGTGTAACCTATACTCGTAATAAAATCTTGGGAAGGGTGAAGTCACTTGATTTGAGATTATCGTGATGGTAGTAGTAGTTGTAGGTATGTAGTGTATACAGATGCATTTATGTATTGTGAGACCTTTTTTGCCTTGTTATGTAAATCGTAAGGTCACTTGGGTGCATCGTAGGGGCATTCTTGTATGGAGTTGTACGATAAACTACACCGGGGTTTTTTGGGGTGATTTTTTGTCCCTTGTTTTTTGGACAGAAACCTGACGGGAGTGGGTTAGCAGGTTGTGCTGGAGTTGTAAATATGTGTGTATTATATTTACGATCAGATTTTCTCTTGTTGATTTCCAACTTGTTTGTTATTTCTGGAGCCCTGGCTTACTTTCACTTTCGTGGCGATTTTTGATGGTTTTTTCCCATGAAAACGAAATTTGTTATCAGTGGCACGACGAATAATTAAATTCACGTCTTAATTTTTTTTATTAAATTCAGAATTATTTTGTTTTCAAATAAATTACAGTATTCAAATTTATTTCTGTATATTGACTGAACCCGATTGCGTCTTAATCGCCTGTAAGATCATCAAATTATACGCTCACAAAACAAAAGCGGTTCAATAGCTGAATCCGTAACAACCTTGTCCTTGCCTTGACTGTATGCATAATTGTAATGTTGTGTAAGGAAAAACTCGCTATTTTAAGTCACACGGACTTATTGTTATTAGTAATTTGTATTGCTTTCCTTCATTGCATAAATGAACTTGGAACTTGAGTGTATTTATTCTAAGAAATCACCCTGTAAAAAAACAGAGCAAACATTCTCTCACCCAACGTTAGTTTTACCTAAATCAACCATATACGTTAACTGCAAATTGCAACCTTTGACTCATTATCTTTCTTATAGAATAATGTGATAGCCACGTGGACCTTCACGGTTAACGATGATGTACATTCTCGTTAGCAACTTTAATTACATTTATAATGGTTGGCCATGTGACTTGACTTGTGTTACCTTACATTTCATAAGACGGTCATTTATTTTTTCCTGCAATTCTTGTAATGATTTTTAAACTCTAAGGTAAGCACTAACCAAGGTGCGGGACTTCTAAAAAGGGATTACAAGTTTTACTCACCTACCGCGCGACTTGTAAAGATTCCAGACATGGCATTAGTTCTTTGATTTCAAATTGTGTGTACAGTTGTAGATATTTCACAAGAGCATTTTTTTCGAATCTATTTACTCGAGAAAGAGGTATTTTCGCCACATTCATCTGCGTAAATTATTGCTTGAGACCTTTTGTCAGTATTTGGCATGAAAAGGTATACATAGCCGAGGGGCAAAAGTGGCACCAACTACCTATCCAAGTTGACTATATACTCGGGCTGCTAATGAGTGTTTTATTTTCCAAAGTTAAGTTCCAACTTCCAATTTCCATTCCTTCCACCTCCATACAAGTTCTTGTCTTTTCAATGCTCCGTGTCTGAAGGACCAACGTCAATGTCAAGCGCAAGCATAAAGCCTCAGTGTTCAAGTTCACTTTAAACATAGCATAACTCTCCTTCTCTCATATCACATCACACTCTCCCAACGACTGAGAAGGAATACTAATGATTGTGAACACTTCTTTTTAAGAGGCAGAGGCAGTGTGGCTTTTCTTCTTTGTTGCTCAGAGCTATTCATAATATAAAATTGAAGCGAAGGAAAGGGTTAGTTATAGTGTGTCTAGGAGTGTATGTATGTCTTGGATTATTATATGGGCTCTTTATTGCTCTTCCAAAGCCCAAGTCAGCACATGCATGGGAAGGAAATGAAATGGAAAAGGAAGTGTCTAATGTACAAGGCGAAGGCTAAGGCAATCTGGGAATCATATTATTATTATTACTATTATTATTATTTACTCTCATACACCACCGCGTTCCAACATTCATACGAGAATATCCCATTATCAGGATAATAACGGTGTGTGTTTGTTCAGCGTGCGTATATGCAGTCCATCCAGAACATCTTGGTAATTGTGCTGGTGAAAAATTGGAATGTCGCTGCAGAGATTGCTACATTATGAGATATGAGAATGACTTGAATGCAGATTGAACCTAAAGAATATAATATACGAGGTGTTTGAAATATTTTTAAAATTTGTGGGGACTTTTTCTAAGAATTTGGGATTGGAGACCATGCGAAGATTTACTGAGCTGTGAATTCAAAGATTTTTTCATGCTTTGTTTGTCAAAAGATCTTGGTGATACCTCTGGAGATTTAGAGATTCCAGATTAGTTACACGTACAACTGTGGATACAGTTGAGATACTCGGGATAGCACAGGGATTCATTATAAGTTATCTGAGAAGAGTACTGACCTAGTTTGCTGTATGTCCATCTGTTTTATTGATTTTACAGAGAATAAGTTAGCAGTTTTATTAGATCTTTCTCTGTGTTTCTTAGAAAGGGTTGCTCGGAAAGTATTCGGAGATGGATGTGCGTTGTATTGTTGTTAGAATACAAGGTATTGAACAAGTAACTCAACGCAGCGTATTTTTATTGGGCTGATTGGAGCAGTGAGCTTAGTGTGTGGTGATTTTACAATAACAATGTCTTCTAGATTCAGAAGACAATTCGAAGAATCAGACATTGGCCTGTGACTTACGGGATGGTCTAGTACCAAGAATTTCGGTAAAGACCGTGAGTGTGGCTGCAATAAGTGGTTTATTAGGTGTCCTTAGGAGCCTTAGAATTTTTTATTACAGGCTAACACGTTCTGCTTGAATATCCGGGATTAAGAATAATATTATGTAATAATATTACTCTTTGAGTCTGTGTTCCTGGAACGGGAATCTTTTCCTACCCCTACTTGATTAGATGTAATTGTTGTAGCAGATCTTATACTCGAAACTCAATGTAATAAAAAAGAGTTAAGAAATACGGTAATAAACCATCCAGCACAACGTAGTACAATATAATTTGACTTCAACTAAAATACAGAGCCAGAATTTCCAAGTAAGATAGATGTAGATACTAGGATGATGGGGCTGTAAAAAAACTTCAACCAGTGATGACGATACAAAAGGGTTTTCTTTTCTCGAACTTGGAAGGGATGGAAATGACATATGATGGATGTGGGGGAGACATAAGAGTGGAACATAAAATAAAAGTGGGGCAATTAGGGGTCCTTAAAAATCTAGGACAGTCAAGAGAGGAACTGAAATGATAATCATTCTTATTTTAGAGGAACCTTCATTTTTTGAGGAAAGAGGATAAAAGCTTATGGAACAACGAAGGGGTTGTGATGTTGAGTGTGTTATTTCATATGGCCACCGCCATCGCGTAAATACAGTATAAGTGGTAGTGGTCCTGTGGTACTTTGTTTTGTGGGCTTCCACTGACAACAAGGAGGGTCTAAGCTCAGGACTGAACGCATTTAAAAAGGAACTTGAAAGACCTGGAGAGACTGGAGAGAGACTTAATGTGATATAGATTTCCCTTTTCATGCTGTTACTATTTCACAAGCAACAAGTCCAACAACGGACCAACCCTTTGCTGCCTTCACAAAGTTTATATATCCACCAAGTAGCAAGTACAAAGTATCAAGAGTAGAATGTATTTCCCTCTTGTAACTTGCAGCTATATTATAACGTATCGTGTTATTTCGTAGTCTTTGTCTTCTGTAAAAGAAAAGGTATAAAAATGGAGCGGCTTTCTGGCTTCACTTCCTTCGCTAGTTTTTTAATCATTGCTCAAGTCATTCATCCGGCCAATGGAGAAAAGGTCCTGTTCCTGGATGTGATGGAAAAGGGACCCTTCCCTCTGATGACTTTCATGCTATAAAAAAGTTCCAGTGTTATATTGGGTATCAATAAAATCTGAAATCAAAGCGGTTTTTCTTATATTATTTAGGAAAGAGTCAAAACCAGCCGATAATTTCTTGATAAACTGTTACAAAATTGAAATAAAAAGGGTTGTTCCAGTTTGACGTGACTTTTTCTAATCTCAAGAATAAGACTGGGAGGGGAGAACCTTTTTTCTTTTTAGGGTTCAATGAATCGATCATAAACTAATATGAGTCTTCTGAAACCTTTGGAGAGAGATTCCTCCAGATTTTTTTATGAGATTGAGAATCGAGACTCTCAGGTCCTTAATGGAGTATTTTTTTATAATCCGTTTCCTTGAAGGGTTCTTTACCTGTGTTATAAAAAGGGTTGAGGTTAAAGCACCGGCCTGAGGCTTTGAAGGGGCAAAGTACCTGTGTACTTGATTATGATGCTACTAACGCTACTTATATGTGTTCCAGTTGGAGTAGTTTTTATACTTTTTATTATTATTATTTTATTTATGTGGAATGGTAACGGTGATTGGATTTATCTGTAATTTTTATGGTGTTATAATAATCCCTTAAAAATGGAAGGTTGCTGCACAGAGAGATTGAGCATTTACCGTAACGTTAAATAAATTGTGTTTTGAAAGACGACGTTTATAGATTGGATATTGTGACATGAGGATAAATGATACGTATTGCTTGGAATATGTATCACTTTATAGCTATCAGGAGCAGATAAAATAACATTTCAGTTTGACAGCCAGCTTTTTGGTAGCTTATTTAGATTCATATCTAGCCAATGACTTATCTGACATGATGAACTTTGAACCATATTTTAATTTCAAATACAGACAATTTTGATGACTCTTTAACCTCGGGATAAATTTATTGAGATGGTAGGGAACAGTCGAGTTTAAAATGGAGTTATTTTTAGGAATATTAAAAAATTGAGACGATTGCAATGCTGTTGAGCTTTGATTCCTTTTTCTTGTTAAGGATATAATGAGTTAATTCATTGTTCCAGTCTTTGAACGTTCCGGAAGGATTAAAGGAATTTACAAAGTAAACACGATGCTTGTCTTAAATTTTTAATTTGTTCAATAACAATCAAAACATTACACTTCCACGAAAAAGAAGCAACCGGCCAGGACTTAGCAATCTCACAGGGTGTGTTAACAACAATATTTTTATGAAATAAAATTCCCAACTCTATATTTCCAGCATCAGATTTCTAATGGCCAACTCTGAAATACTAAAGCTAAACTCACTACCGTTTCCCAACGCTATCACCTCGCTAGAAGTCATAGGAGAAATACCCAGTATTCAATTAATATTTAGGATGAGAGTGACTAATGTCTGTCTCAACTCCTTTGAAAATGATTTATAAAGGATGAGCTCATGCTAAGTTA
Source organism: Agrenia bidenticulata (assembly GCA_034694785.1). Taxonomy (NCBI): domain Eukaryota; kingdom Metazoa; phylum Arthropoda; class Collembola; order Entomobryomorpha; family Isotomidae; genus Agrenia; species Agrenia bidenticulata. The sequence continues at coordinate 37,342 of JAQFYM010000246.1, forward strand.
GAGATCTCAAGACTCAGAAAGTATTTTGATTAGTGTAAGGTCTATGTGGAGCCGACGGACTGACTCACTAGAGAAAGGGAACTTCAATCTCCGGTCTGGGTAGTAGCTTCGTATGTTATATCATAGCCATTAAACTACGTTCGAAGATATTAGTAATACATATAATTAGCATTAATTTGTTTGTGTGAATAATTTGGTTTGCGCTGGATTTTTAAAAGAAAATGATTAATTGCTCTCTTTCTCTATCCTTTCTGGTTTGATGGCTGGGCTCTCTTTCTAATTTGTTTTTCTGTCCATCCCTCGCTCTCCTCTCTCTCTGGTGCTTCAGCGATGTTAAATCCAACTAACTAAATGAGGGGAAATTTATATGAAAAATAGTCGTTTTTTCTTCCATTTCTGAGACTGTGGAGCTCTTTAAAGATTTTGGGAGTTTCTCAATCCTCAATGGAGAAATGAATTAATAGTCGTCCTTGGATTTGTGATGCGTGCATGAATATGAAGTCGGAAGATTTTGACAAATGACTTTTTTGGAGTAAAAAATCCCTTAAAATTTAAAACAATTCTTCTCTGTACTAACTTTGTACTGTGGTTGTAGTTGTATTTTTGAAGGATTCTTATGATTATTATTATGAATTTAGTCTAGACACGCTTGAGCAAGACGAGAGCAATCCATCAGCCTTCCTCTCCTCTTTGATACACAAGATTGTTAAAACTATTATCCTTTGGATTCCTGATGCTTGATAAAGTAGTCTTGAGTTTCATCGTTTTGGAGCGTTGCTGCTACTTAATCTGAGAAGGTTTTAATGATTTGGATAAAAATCTACACTCGCTCTTACAAACTGCCTAATGCTAAACAAGCAGCTCCAGCAGGGGTCCGCTGGACTCCTCGTTAACAAGCTTGAGAGATTGATTGGCATTTCTCGATTTTTATTACCTCCAATTGGCTTTTCAAACGTGTACTAATGGCGCAAAGGGGATTTGGCATTTTGATGTAGGATGGCTAGTCACGAAGCTTTTAATTGCTTGTGATGGATATCCGGGCAGAGGGGCAGAGTACACGGACTTCATTTTGCATCATATCTTACTTAAGATTAAGAATAAAAATATTATGGATCTACTTTATGTTTGAAACTTGAAAGCGACATTCCTCAAAGTTCTTTGTCCCGTCTTGAACATTTCCGAAGAGACAGACATCGTAAAGTTGATAATATTGTTTAGAATGTCGGTGTTCACGTTGGTGTCGTAGGAAGCATATTTATGGCTTATGAATGGTGTATGGTTTAGTTTATCATAAATGGTTGGAATTTAATTGCCAATTAGACAAATGTCAATATGAGTGATCGTGGGAGATCTAGAGGAAGATGGTTGTAAAGAATTGTTAAAGTTGAAGAATTATGTCGACAAATGTCGGTCGGTGTGTGTGTTTTTAAAGTAACTACAAGGACTAGTAATTAACTGGGATTGTCCCGTTCTTTTTCTGATTTACAGATTTTCACATCCAAAGCGGACTTGCAACTCCATACACAAATCCACATGAGGGAGGCGAAGCCGTATAAATGTTCTCAATGCACGAAAGCATTCGCTAATAGTTCCTACCTGTCCCAACACACTAGGATACATCTTGGTAAGTCGAATGAATAATTGATGTGCAAAATTAATTAACTCTATTTTGTTATTCAAGTTATACATAGGAAATATATTTAATTAGACTTGTCCTTAGCTAATTGGCCGCATTAATCTTCAAGAGATAGATATTATTCAATGAATCAATTTTATCAAGGAAAATTTGTTTTGCATTTACTAATTCGTAGGATTCTGTGAATTGGATGTTGAAAACTGGAAATACTGGAAAAGTATCAAGGTTATTTCCAAGAAATTATTAACATTTATGGAAATATTTCTTCATCGTATAAAGTATCGTTGTCAACGATTTAGCAACCTTAATTAATTATCCATAGCCAGCTAAATTTGATTTCTTTTTATCGCGGTTTCAATCTTTATCTATGAACTAAAAATTTAATTTTAGAGAATCAGATAAACCAATACAGCAAAAAGTTTGAGAATACCACTACAGATAATTGTAGGTAGTACAAGCACAAGAGTTATTAGAACTGATTGCGACAAGTTTCAAATTTTTACTAAACGATACCTAATTGATTGTACCTAGATGAAATTTTCTATTTCTCAACCACAAAATCATCCAAGTGTGTTTAAATGCCAATGTATTGAGCTGATTCATAGAAGGAAGTGAAATCAAATGTTGTTTCTGGATTTATTGTCTTATTTTCTCTATTATTGTAATTGCAGGGATCAAGCCTTACCGATGTGAGATCTGTCAGCGGAAGTTCACTCAGCTGTCCCATTTGCAACAGCATATACGAACGCACACTGGGGACAAACCGTATAAATGCCGTCACCCGGGGTGCAACAAGGCCTTTTCCCAGTTGTCCAACCTTCAGTCTCATTCCCGATGTCACCAGACGGACAAGCCATACAAATGTAATTCTTGCTACAAGTGCTTTACGGATGAGGCCTCTCTTCTGGATCACATCCCAAAACATAAGGAATCCAAGCATTTAAAAACTCACATTTGCAACTACTGTGGTAAATCCTACACTCAGGAGACATACCTGACCAAACACATGCAGAAACATGCCGAGAAATCCGAGAAGCGAATGGCCCGACAGAATAACAACAATAACAACAATAACAATAATCATCACCAGACTAATGGTAATAATTGTACACTTATTATTATATACTTCTGATTGATTAGATCGTCCTCAACACCCATGCTTGTAAAACTGTTCCCAAGCGGTCTACAAGTGCAGTGAATTTTACGTTTATACGCCTAATCTGACTAGCTTTTAGAGGCTTATAGGAATACAGACTTAAAAAGTCGGCTTTTGAAATCTCAGATGATGTGAAGGTAGAAGAAAAGGCTATCATGTATGCATAGCATTTATGTCTAACCTGCTGCTGGTGGAATATGAGATGAAAAGTAACCTGAAGAAACACCTGCTGATCCCTAAGATAATAATCTTTAAAGATTTTTGCAACAATATCAGATTGCTGATAGCATCTTCCTTGAGACATTTATTACCTGGGACCTGAGAGAGCTGAGTTTTCGATTGTTTCAATATTTTATCGTGCATGGAATCTATTTGCAGTAAACACATCCCCTGTGGTGATTCTTGAAGAAGACAAGATATGAGCGACACTTGTACGAACTGGAATAATCTTCCATGTAGTAGGATTTGGTATTGACAAGGCACATTTCCTTGTTTGCCTTGCCGACCTGTCCAAGCCTTGTTTTCTGTGTAGTTGTGATTCTGTAGTTGCCCTTGCCTGCTGAAATTTGCAAAATTTATCTCTTTTCCTACGTGAGAACTGGCCCATTTAATCGAACAGAAAGCTATATGAATAATTTAACTTTGGACCACGTATGGCTTTCATTGTTTCAATCTGTTAGTCTTTTTAGATTCAATTCTTTCTCAACAAAGACAAAGAATTGTTCTTGGATCGGTGACAGAATTCTTTATTCATATTTGCATTTCTTGTTTTGAAGCTAGTTGTTGTCCTTTTTTACACGTAATTGTGCTGAGACTGGCTGATTATAAGTTTATGACTGTGTCTTCTCATATCTGCAAAAAATCAGGACGAAATGATGGTAGAGTTATGTCATGTAAAACATTGAATTAAATTTCTAGTTTTATGATTATACCATCAGATACAACGTAAAGATACCAAACAATAAATCTTTTGGGGAATTGGGGATGCTTTAGTAATCGTAAGATAAGATGCTTAAATCCATCCAGTCCATGAGCCCTCTTTGATGCAGGGGGAATTTCACTCAATTAGTTTTTTTAGATCTGCACTCATTGAATATGCAGGAGTGCGAATGAGATGTTTTAGTATAAACTTGGTGGGTTTTAGGATCAGCTTTTAATCGAGTAACTCATACTTGTTTCAATTCGACACAGTAAAATTATGGAAATTATAGGATTTTGTATTCTTTTGAGTTTGCGTTCAAATTGCATTCCCCAACAGCAAGTTCAAAGTTAGTGTTGGCAAGGACAAGATTCTTGCTGCATAGTTATTATCACGAAGTCTGTATAAGATTGTTGAAGGTCATCACTAGCCAAACTGCACTTAACGGAATAAGTAGCTCATCAATTTGGTAGGAAGACAAATTTATCTGAGGAGTTTATTAATGAGCAATCGACCGACATGAAGTAATGGCCATTGAGTCATTGCCAAATTATCAGCCAATGATTGTCAGCTACTTAGTCAGAGATAAATAAAGTAGATATTGAATGATAAGCAAATGAAATGAGTTGTCTTGCATTGTCATAACGTTAATTAATTTTTGCTAGTCAGTTGTAGCTTGTGCCTGCGGAAGTGTCTGTGAATGAATGATGATTGCTTCCAAGGATGACGAAAGATTAAGACGTGTCCTTATACAGCAAATGATTATTATGGGAGAGTAATAAGTGAACGATGAGAAATGATTTGTTTAGAACTTGAGACTTGACTAAATGTTTTTATTGTTAATTTTTTAGGAACAGCTAATACAAATGGACAAGCACATCAAGTGAACAATCATCAAAACTCCAACTCAAACAACGTGCTCCCAAGTCCAGAGATGTACTGGAAGGCCGAACTTGGAGAAAGCAGTCCACCGTCCATGTGTCTACCAACAGGGGGCCAAGGACTTCTTGGACGACCAGGAAGTGAAGGGCCTGATGACCTCAGGGTCAATAATTTGGGACAACATCATCCCGCGCAGCCCCCAACTCCAACCTCCCTTTCATATGATGCTATTGCCAATGTTATCGCCTCTTCCAAGAGTTCCGGTGCAAGTGCTTTCACACCCATTCAAACGGTATTTGTCAATGTAAATTAGATTTGTTTTGGGCCTTTGTTTTCAAAATTGGACAGTCCAGGTCATTTGTTTTTGATAGAATGGATTTTTGGGAAACTTTCAGAGTGCGATGCTCCAGATTCCAGCAAATATGGCAGCTGGTGGAGCTCCTCCAGGACGGGCCTATTTGCCGTATGAACCATTATCGTTTCAGAAATCCGGTCATCATCAAATGTCAGCAATGGATATGAAATCTCCTGGAAACGCGTTTCCCAATCAGCTCATCTCTCTCCATCAAATCCGAAATTATGCTCATCAGCCCACCATGACACCAGAACACCTACTTGGCCTCAAAGATAAATAGCGTGATCTTTCAACCATGTAACGAATGAAGAGATGAATATTCAAGCAAATAATGTAGATATTACTTTTTAATATTGTTTTTAATTAATTCACTTAAGTGTAATAAGTAACTTTGAAGTACTCATAATACCCAACGTGTTAAATATGTCTGACCTCAAGCGATAATTATCATAAAACGAAAAATAGAGTTGATTTGTAAGCAATGTAGCTGTAGCAAAAGATATAAGGGCAGACTAGATGTATATTAATAATTTTATCTACCAGTTGAGAAAAACTTTATTGCTTGTTTAAAACTCTTTTCCACTTGTCTTCTCTGACACTTCAATACTATTTGATCTTTCCAATTTGTAAGTACACATACAGATACTCGTAGAAATAAGCTAATACCAAAACCAAACCAAGAGAAGGAACCAAAAAGACTTTGAACGGGACATGACAACTTAAACATTTTTAAACTGGAAAATTCACAACTTAAATGGAAATTATTGAATGTAACCTAAAAAGATAAGAATGAAATTTGTAATGTTCCTTAAATTCTGAACGTACCCTTAAAAATTACAAAAAAAAACAACCAGAATGAATCAAGGGATAGGAATGTACTATTTTCTGCTAATTTAACTTCGTCCAAGTGAATATTTAGCCTTTCTAAACTTTTAAAGCCTTATACTACAAATACAGTTGGTACTGGCATGAAAAATTATTTGATTAGAGGAAATAGGGCAATATGGTCCTTTAAAACGGTCCCTTGAATACTACTTAAATATTCTAGTAAATTATACGAACGTGAGTTCTTTCTACTTTCTTTGCAATCTATGTTTGAGTTAGCTTATAACTTATGAACTTGGGACTGATTGTAACTGAATAATTATTGGAGAAGCCGGCAGATAGCTTCCTATACATGTTATATTTCAAAGTAAATTAAGGAACCATCTGAATGAAATTGCACGTCCTGCATTTTGACGACATGCACTGTTCTCCAAAACTATCTTAATCATTGAGTTTTAACTAATGGCTATTATAAATGTTCAAAAAGGTTCTGATTTTACAATAACTTTTTAAATACTTTACAAATTAGAAAGGATTGATAGTCTTTTGAAAATGATATGGATTACGGATGAAGTACAATTTTGATTGATTTTATAAACAATTATTTGTTACTGACATGTTGAGCAGGGAATTTTATCTTATTGTTATAAGTTTAGAATCAGAGTGTACAGTCAGAAAGGTGAACATGATGATCATACAAATAATCCTCTTTAAATTCCTCTGGCTCATTTAAAAAAATACGATAACTCTTTACAAAGACACTGAACTTGAAAAGTAACAAACCTATGAAATACTGACTGCTGTTTTTCAGCGACTCACAAGACTGGAAATATGTACTATGAAGATTATTTCGTGTCTTCGTTCATTATTGGTTTTTAAGGTTTCCTATTCTTAAAGTTTTTGAATAGCATCTTCCATCTACTCGTTGATATCTTCTGTATACTTTTTTTTGGTAATGTCTTAAATAATTTTAGTGCTTTCTACGGATTCACGTGTATTTTTGTTTTTAACTCTTTTTTGAAGTGATATTATTTTTGTACAACAAACCATACTTGATTTTTTGAAATTTCCTCAGGACCTTTGAAATGAGGCTTTGCATTTGCAATTCACTGTCTTCAGGAAAAATCTGTACAATGAATGATGTCAGGTAGAATTCTTCCTCAGAGCATGTCACACTGACTCAGCCTTTAATGTTAGCCCTTTTGCTGATTTTTTTACCCTCTTCAATCATCCCAGTGTCAATATTTGTGAGAATGTGCTGTTGTAATAAGTTAAAATGTCACCTTTCTGGATTGTATCTCAGCCGCGATATATTTGATATTTGTTACGAATTTGGTCGCGTGTAGGCAGTAAACGCTAAGATTTACCGATGTTAGTAGGCTTTACTAATTTTTCACAAGCGGGACAACAATAGTTGTTTGCTTGTGGACCGGTGTGCGTTGTCTCAGTATTATTCAGCGATTAGTTAATTTACACGAAAAAAAGAAGCTGAAGGGCTCGGCATTTAAAACTAATTTAAGTAAAATTTTATGACGTTTGGACAGGGATAGCAATCTCGATCCTCCACGGCCATTACTTTTTAAAAATCTATGCATTCTAATGTGTTAAGATTATTTTAGGTGATTAATTGGTTGCTTTGGGTGTAGCTTTTAAAGTCGGCGTGGATTCAATAACTATGTAACCAATATAATGTTGTGTTGTATTTGTATCTGTGTGCTGTTATGAGGAAAAGCGGAGGTTTGTTTTTATTGTGATTGGGAAACCAATGAGTTATTGAATATTGAATACATACTTAAAACCCCTAGATTCTAGAGCAATAGGTCTTTGTATCTCATCCATCACAATATATATATATTGATGCTTTAGTTGCGAGGTATTTTGTAAACTTTCCGTAGACTGTAGTGGTATTATATACGAATGAACATTAGCATTTGAACGATAGCATTTGAACGATAGCATTTATGTATTATATACTCAGTTTAATTTTATCCATCCAATAATAATATTTATTATTACCTAAATAGAATGTAAGTCAAAGTTGGTTCTGGATAATACAAATAATTAGTAAACCAAGACATTTCTCTTCTAGTGGTTCAGCGGTTTATAACTGAAAAATGTAAAAAGTAGACTAGGAAACCAGAGACTCACTTTGTTTATGATTTGAGTGACACTGTTATCGGATTTCTAGTTCCATTCTCTGTAAAATTGTAAAGATATAAATGAATTAATTGATTGTCAGTTTTGTAAGTTGTAGGTAGTCCCTTAGTTTATTATGATTATCTAAATGTAATTGGTAAGCAGACCCGTGGAGTTATTTCCAACCAGAAATTGACTTTGCAAACGTTGTTTGAGTTTTAAAATTTCAACTTCGACTTATGAAGCTTTAACCACTTTTTGGAATTATCTTCAACTCATAAATTGATTACTGTTATTTGTACACGAAATCCTTTTACGCCAAGAGTACCAACTTCTCAAGGTTTTATCCAGATGGGTTTCAATTTTCGATTTATTCTGCTAGTTCAAGGTGTTTTGATTTTGATGTTTTCTTTGTGGAATGATGAAATCTGTTTTGGTTTCTGGTGTAAATTTTTGTACAGTCGAGGTGACTTGTTCCCTTAGAACTCTTTGTTTTTACTGTTTTGTATCATATGAATGTCTCAAGAATTAGTTGTAAGATGTTATTTTAGGAACATGGATATAATAGTTGATAATATGATCGTCAAAGTGTTTAAACTCTAAGCCCTCTAATGAAAGTGAGAATTTATTGTACATTAATTAACTTTATAAGCTAGTACTCTTATTGTATTAGCAGTTACACGCATAAAAGTATACCCTACAAGTTAGAATCAACCTATAAACTAAAGTATAGGCATCCCGTGAAACAATCCAACCAATGATAAACAGTTTTATAAAGATAAATGCATCCAGTTCTACAAAAGTAGAGCTAATTGATTTGCTGTAAGAAGGAGAATGGAATATATGTTAGTTATTATTTGAATAGAAGGTTGGAAGTTGAAGAACTTGAAACAAGTTGGTGAGGAAAAGCTTTACATTTGAAGATCCTGTGATTGCAGGAATAGGAGTAGCATTTAGAATTAATATTATTATTATTACTATCATTATTATTATTATAAACGATTGAATAAAATAAAATAAAATGGTAATTACTAAATAAAATCCCAATGATTTCTCTTTATTTATCTAGGCCTGTAGTAATACTGAGCATGAAGTTAACAAAGCCGTGAAAATTATTTGTAACTGCATGAAAACGATTACAATTGAGTCTTTAGCAGAAAATTCCACTGTTAAAACAGTCGATCAAAATAGTTTTCCCTTAAATAACGGATAAAGTTAAAAACAGTTCAGTTTATTTTTCGCTTGATTGATATTCAAGTGTAGAAGATATTCATTACACTTATTGATTGACAATCTATATTTGATCTTGAGAACCAATCAAATTCGTATGAAGCAAATTAGTAATTTTAAATGTTACTCGAGATCCTGTTCAGTTCAGTTCAGTTAGTCTTTATTTACGTGTCAATTTGATTCAAAATACAGGGTATTCTGTTCTCCCATCTAGTTTTCGTATTGTTTATTGAACTGACCCATTAAGGATTCAAGGATTGCCTATGCATTTAGGGATTGGTCTATTTCGTGAATGTAAAGGATTAATTTTGTGAAATAAAATCATCATATCATCATTAACTTAACTTTGGGTATCAGAAACTAACTACTTACCCCATCGTTTAAATGCAATGATTAAATTGTTATTTTAAACCAATATATCCACTGCCAAACTATATTGAAATTAGCAGTTTAGAAGCCTATGTTAAAGTTGATGAAAAAAATTTAGTGTTTCAAAATGTCAAGGCATTTTGCATATAATTCCACGAGGGTATGTTACGGAAAATAAATTTCGATCCCTGCTCATGGTTAGGATAATATTAGTCGTATTTTAAATCTGCGTTATCTAAGACGACAGCATAATTCTCCTAAAGCCCCTTGCACACTATTGTGTCAGTAATTATTCCTATCTTCACGAACAAATTAGGGTTTTCCCTAACTTTTCCAATTAAAGCTCACAATTCAGTCATTAATTTACCATAACGAGTGCTACAACTATACAGATTAGGAAAAGACGATAAAGCAAAACTATACGAGGATTGAAGTTTGGAGGACTTAGGCTTAATAAGGGCAGTTCATTACAAAACCCTATAAGTATCCAAAAGAAACAATTTACAAATTTATATGCATATAGCTTTTAACCACACTCCAACTCATTTACAAAGCCAGGGAGGGTAGTAATAATAATATTTGTAGCTTAGCACTGGATCGAAATGTATAGCCTCGAGAACTCAATTCCAAGAGTCAACTCTAGGAGCTTATTAAGCCCCCTCCTTCTGGTGGATTTCCCCAGATTTTATTCTCTCATTTCTAATCGATGGTTTCATAAAGTGAAATACAATACAGAATAAGATCAAGGCAATCAAGGAATTCCTAGAGAGATCCCTATGAGATGTAATAACCTAAAACTATGATTATTTAAAGGGAAAAGGGGCTGTTATTGCTCCTATCTCTCCAAAGTTATATCACAGAATATCAGGGCAAGAAAAATAATTAGCAGGAAAAGAGGAGAGTGGCTAATATACAATTTCTATGAGATGATCATTTTGTCGAAAATTACTGGAGCCTAGTGCTTAGTATTTCCATAAGTCCATAGGGCTATCTATATCCGTCTAATGCAGTCACTTTATTATCAGAGGATGACCCTCCGTATCCAATTAGCACTGCGTGATACAATTCCATCATTGGTTCATTAAGGTAATAAGAACCCTGTGAAAAGTTAATGACTAACTCCACATCCCTTTGGCTATACTCAGTCACAAGGGGGGAGTTGTTTTTGAGAATTTTAGGAATTATATCCGAAAAACTACTTTAGAAGTGAAATCTGATTAATCCCCCGTCTCATCTATATACTCCTACTGCTAGTACTTTCCATTCTATTCTAAAAGGACGCAGCCCAGGCCCCAGGTACAGAATCACTACAGTATAGTCTCTCTCACTTCTTTCTCATATCCTTATACATAATAGCCGCGACGAAACAAACTTCTTGATTAAATTCTAACTCGAGCCAATAATGGAGTTCCAGGGTTGGGAAGGAAATAGGCTCCGCGCGGAGGGTGTTTTGGGTGTGGTGGTGGCTCCAGAACTCATTTCAAATTCCAACTTTATTTTGTTTTAATACACCTACTCGTTTTCTCATAGCTTTGCCCAGCACATTTGTTACATAGATAGGAATCATGTCTATAGATATAGTGAATGCCTGGGAAGAGGTAGTATCCTCGAGATGGAGAAGGATAAGCTAGCCTTTGAGTCTTTGAGACAGGAGCCCCAGTGGTTGGTAAGTCTATGAAGCATTCATGATGAAGAGAAAGTTGGAAGCCCTTTGGCTTTGCATAAGTTTTGTGGTGAAGGGAGAAGAGCCCACTTTATTTTCCTTGACTTGGCTTCTCTCCCCAAACGAAGGATGATGGAATTCCGGTCGGGATGGAATAAATTAAAGTTTTCTCCATAGAAGGAAACTTCTGAGAGAATATATAAACCAGGCTTACTTGCTCTATATCTACATATCGAGAGTGAGAGGAGAGAGAGAGGAGAGAGAGAGTCCTAGAGGAGATGAGAAAGTATTTACATACTTCCACTCTAAGCACTTTATGTATTTGAATTAGAATTCTATTCAGGTTTTTGGCCAGATACAGAATCGGAAGAGGACAGAGGAGAATAATGACTTGGCTCACTCTAAGATCTCACTTCGACTCAAGGGAAATGGAAACGAGACAGCGAGAGGAGAGAGGAAATTCTCCCTTTCATTGGCAAAGAAAGTTCATGTGAATAATGTATGACTTTACTAGGTCCTTGGAACGAGCAGTAACGACTATACTCAAAGGTGGCCCTTAGAAGGCTATGGTATTTGTACTACCCTTTTATGCAACCCTAATTCTATAGTCTTTCCATTCTATTATCAATCCGTCTACTGGCTCATTTTTATTTAGCCTTTTGGTTTTCGTCAAGCAGGGAAATCAACAGGGAAGAGTGGATTGATCAATGGCCGTTGGTAGATGAGAATTTTTTGGTATTGTAATTGTCGAAAGACGTGTGCACGAGGTTTAGTGATTGGATGGTAAGTTGTCATTTTTCCCTAGGCAATTTACTAGAAAGGGATAACGGATTTCAATTAGCGTGTTTACATTATCTGGATATCCCTCAACTGTCGATCAACGTATTGTGCAGAGCTATCAACATTTCCAAATCCCTTTATAAACAAAGATAATGTTATAGGGTTGCAAGTTGGGATTGAATTTAATAAAGCATTGTTATGAAATTTCAATTCATTCCTTTGAAATAAAATGTCGATTTTTTCCCCCAAAAGTTGTTAGTTTTTATGTACTATGTCTACATTTCCTGTGCATGAGTCGTGGATAAAATAGCAATTCAATTGGGAAAAAGGATATTTGAGATGGAATTTCAGCTGAATACCCAAGCAATGAAGGAAAGGGTTTGAAAAAGCTGTAGCGTAAAGGGAGATTAATTTAATTTATGACTTTGTGAGAGGAAGGGGAAGAGGGTAAAATCTCCATTTTACAACAAACTCCTTTTGGCAATTTCTTTTCCAATCTATCAATCCTGATGATCCCATTCCCCAGTAGCCAATAACAGCCGTCTAGCACAGCGTGACTAAAGCAAGGGGAGTGACATCAGAGATGAACTCCATGTATTTATACACTCTCCAGTTAAATTTGATCCTTAAATACCTAGACTAAACTATTTCATTCCATGTCCCCATAATTTACTCTATTTAAATTCCCCTGAAAAGCGTACAAGGGGCTTCTCGGGAGCCAAAAAAGATGGTTAAAATTCAAAATGCTAACGAATTCAAAAGTCACTGCCAGTTTTTATACGACACTCTATCAGCATTGAGAGCCCAGCAGGATTTTAGTTTGAGGAGGGTGTAATTTCTCCATTAAGGCAGCTTAATAGGGGAAATTATCGGAGGAAGAAACCATTAAGGGCTCGCCCTGATTCCCTACTTTTATTAGTTCGAATAGTAAAATCTAGCAATTCCTAATTCCTCTGCTATCCGAATAGTTGAGCGTAATGGGCCCTTCTCTCCTCTAATGTATTTATATGTGTTGCAATAAAGAAGCTCGTAATACAATAACCAGGGGGATTCGCTATAGTTGACTACTTTTTATTAACTTTACCCTGCGGAGATTTTCAAAGAGAAGAAGCCAAGCCTAAAAGAAGGGAACATATGTGAGTACACATGCCTGAGTGTCTAATCCGTTTGAAATTTATCGAGTTAATTAAGCCCGAGAAAGTAAAAGGGACCTGCAGGCCTAAACGTCCTGTACGATTGAGGACTGGAGAATAGCCTGTATGTCCTGAGACTATAACAATTCTAATTTCTAAAATAATGACTTTTCTATACAAGCATGTAAAATTCATTGTCTACGCTTTGGAGACTGTAGAGTAAATCTCACCGTGTAAGAACAATACCGGCTGCCTGGGAGCACAGGGAGTTTTGTATAGAACTTATGTGTGGTAGAAGCAATCTGGTAATGTCTAGTCACGTAAATGGAAGTACTAAAAGTAGTCTAAAAGCAAACCACACACCTTTCCTTTAACATTAATGCGCTTAATAATCATAAAGGAAAGGGATATGTGAGTTTCATGGTTGAGTTACTTTGATAAATATGTACAGCCTTACTTGCTGCCAGCTACTAGGGTGATATTTATGAACACGTATGGTGTGTCTTTACACTTGCATTTATTAGATGGTGTTGTAAGGGTTCATATGGAGTGCATTAGCTTGGACTGATAATGAATCCACGTTTCCCCAAGTGTCGGTTGGATTAAGACATTAATGGAAATATTGATGGGAAGTGGGAAGAATAGTAAAGGGAACAAATGGCTCCTTTATGAGTGTTGACAGTGTGGGTGTAAATACAAAATGTCAATTGAAAAAATCATTCAATGTTTCATCCCATTAATCGGGTAACGTGAATAGGCTATTAGTGAGCTCATAGAGCAGTTGACTGATTTGATTTCGGTGCATTATTTCAACCTGGAAATAAATTTATTTAAAGTATCTTCAAAAGTTAACTAATCGAAATGGAATTTGGGAAAACTGGCAAAACAAAACTCTTTCAGATGAGAGCACGATCGGCTTTTTCTGATGTTTCTGAAGCTATAAACTAAGCATCTGATGTATGATATTGATACAATGGGAATTACTTTATAACATATGTATTATAATACTTTTTTATAAGATGTAGGAGAGGAATAACTTTGTGTGTGGGGATAAGATGAGTATCAGAATGTGTTTAATTGACCAGAGAATGCATATGCGAATGATTAAACTTGACCGTCATGTTAAGTTAGGTTTGTCTTTCAATGAGGTAAGAACTCCCTGAATGTTTCTGTACACTTGCACTGCATTGGATAATAAAAAAGTTTACTAAACCAGGGCTGTGAACTGATTTATTGCCTTGTAATCTTGACTGATATCATGTTCTGATGCCAAGCTAAGAGATTTATTGGGAGTTACCCTAGAGCTGGGATGAGAATTTCAAACTTACAATCGAGTTCTTGTCTTTCTGCTCACATCCTGATTGAAGCGGTCTTAAATTTTAATGTTTCAGACTTTGGGAGGTTTCATGCTTCAAACCACATTCTTTTTAAACCTTCTTCTTAATGTGTCTTAAATTACTTTAATTGGATGGGATGGTGGTGGTCCCGCTGGGAAAAGTAAACAATATTACAGCAGGGCTTTCAGCATTCGTTTTGAACTTTTTATTGTTCCACCTTTCTAGCGTGAAAAGAACAATGAATTATATCCAATACTCGGTCTGGGTTCCACAATGAATCGAATTAAGGTAAAACATTTCAGTTGAAGCCATCAGTTATTTGGCACGGTCTGGTATTTTAAAATTACATATGGCTTGTTAATTAAATTACAATTATGAAGGTGTGGTGCGAAATGCCCAGTTGATGTCAGATTAGAGAAATTTTTTTTGTAATTTTGAAACGGAAATTTAGCAATAATTGCCGAAATATAGAAAAGCAGAAAATAAAGACAACAGAGCATCTGCCAGTTTCTAGTTTGTAATTAAAAATTACTGACAATGGAAATTAAAAATTCCTGCATTTGCCGATAATAATTAAAACCTAGGGGCTAGCCACTGTTGACAGAGATGAATTCGAATTAACAACCCTTCGAAATTAAAGACTGATGATGAACGAGCTTACTAACATGCAAAACCAGTCAAAATTCTGAGCGAGGAAGGTTAAATA
Organism: Agrenia bidenticulata; assembly: GCA_034694785.1. Lineage (NCBI taxonomy): Eukaryota > Metazoa > Arthropoda > Collembola > Entomobryomorpha > Isotomidae > Agrenia > Agrenia bidenticulata. Next base: position 52,469 of record JAQFYM010000246.1, read on the forward strand.
ATTCTCCACCTATAATTCAATATATCTGAAGCTCAAAAAACGTACAAATCCTTAACAAGACTCATATAATTGAAAAATATTGTTTTGATTAATTACAGATTAACTCCTTCTGTTTGGACTTACAGACATCTTGGCACGCCAGAGAGTGTAAGAGCATGCTGAGTTTTGAGTTCTACCAATTAACTGAATGCGAAGTACCTAAAAGGACTCAAGTTCAAGAGTACCTCCGCCCTGTAACACCTTCTGTCTTGTTCTCAAGATTAGTGGAACATCAGCCCTGACATTCCCACCAAATAATAACACATCTGATGAAATACAAATTCCTAGAGACACCTATAATTGCAAGACAAAGTATTGAGTTTCAAATCCTCATGCAATGGTAGTCATCTTGTTTGCAAGCCCAAAACTTGCCAAAAACACGGTATGTTTTCGTTTGTTTTAATAACTGGCGAGTGTTGACACGAGAACATCCTCCAAACTAGCAAGTACTAAGTGTATTGCATGCCTTGAACTAAAATTTAACAGCTTGAATGTTTTCGAATTGAGACATTGCACTATTCAGTGTAATTTGTATCAATTTTTTCTCCAAGACTGAAGTTGAATGGAAATAAATTATAAGCAAGTTCAGCTATTATGATAATTATGAGGTACTCTAAATTTGCCTGAAATTGCACCCTCAAATTCCCTTAAATTGCAATAATAGAAATTTGTCGATACCAAGATTTGATTTTGTTCAATTTAAATTCGTTCGCTTATGGTCATCAAAATAAATTCTCTGTCTTTAACTTCGTATCTCTAAAGCAGTATTAATGTATTCAGACAACAATCGTCTTAATCTTTGAGTCCAAGCAAACAAAAAAGTAGCTTGAGCTCACTTTTGTCCAGGAAAAAGATGTCCCAAATTTGGCAACTATTTTACATCAGTATCTTCAATTCAAATTTGACAGGATTCAATGAATACGTCTCAATGTTTTTATCTACAATCATCTTAATGAAGCATGTTGAGAATCATCTCCATCTTCCCAACCACTTGATTAAAATTCAATAGTCCTATTGTATCTCTGATACACATCCATACACAATGTAGTTAAATCTTTTATACCATTCCAAAATTAAATACACCAGACAGGTACAAATTTTAAACATTATAATGCTAGGTGGAGCTAAGACTGAGGGACTTAATCCAAGTAGAGACATACGTCCACGATAGTAGTAGCTGTCATGTTTATGTACTTTGGATCACACAGATTAACGACAGTAATGAGAAGATTGTCAAGAAGCCAAGTACCGGTTTTACATCTATCATTGGGAGAGCTTGATGGACGAGAAGAGAATGTATTTGAATATTAAGGGAAATCTGCATCAGCTTCAGACTAGTTGTAGCTTCATACTTAATTGGATATGAGGAGGGAAAGATAACGTGCTAGAAATTGTATAATTATATCATGGCACATAGCTAATAGGGGCCTGGGGACAGATAGCATCACGTAGAGTTACTTTTTTCCTACGTATTTCCAAAGACCCATGCTGCAGCAGTTCAATTGAATGGTTCGCCCTGCAGTCTAAAAGCATGTAGAAAAATAAGGCTCAGCGTGAGAAACTTTTCTAATTTTTCTATCATTTTACAGTGATTTTTCGTGCTTTAAAACCAGTTTTGCTACTCAACATCTCATAGGAAGCCAAGACTGGTACTGATTTGGTGCTTGAAAAAGTGCCAGAAAACGACCGTTCCATGAAAGCTTAGGGACAATCCTGAGACTGACGGAATATCGCTCCATGCACCTCAATCGAATCTGCAGATGTGGGGACGGATTTACGTTACAGGGAGCCGGTTTTGATCCCGTTTTCCTTCCATTATCTCAGTTGTTGTCTGCTATTGAACTTTTATTATTTTTATTGGTACTTTAACAATGGATTCAATTCATGCATTTTTAACTTGAGCAATTTGGGGCCTTTAAAAATAATCTCGCGTTTCAAGTTCACGGATTTATAGCTACATATGCAATTGGTAAACATTGCATGAGAAATGATTGATATACAAATTCATGTGCATGCAGTATTTAGATTTAATAATGATACTAACGGCTATGTCTAGCTCTGGCTTAAATTTGATTGTGTGTCTGAGTCTTTTTTAACGAAATCAAAACTTGATTGGTAGGGTGCGATCCAATTTTTAACGACGGTATCAATTGGAAGTTAGGTTACAACATTGGTCTGCAGACGAGATGGACAACGAACCTTGTTGGTGGACGTAAACAAAAATCAAATGCAAATCTTGGACTTGAACTCTCATTAGCTGTTTCACCTGAGTGTTGTGTCATTATTGCAGGATCATTCTCACATCTCGTATTGTTGCATTGGAGATTGGGGACTAGGCAATCGTTTAAACAATTGCAACGTCTCGATCGTTTTCTTGGGATGAGTTGAGCTATACTTACAATCCCTCGATAATTAAAAATTAATTCCATGAGCCCAATTCGGAATTTTGGAGCATTTTATTGGTTTAATAGTGGACATTATTTACTCGTTAGATTTGAGCATTGTGTTTAAAGTGTTTGGTTATTGTGGTTTTCTGTGAATGTAAACCTTTTGGAATTACATGGTTGTTAAAGCATTGAACATGTTTTGTAAGTGTCACAATACTAAACTATTTTCAACCTAGTGACTTTTTAAATACTACCGTACGTTAAATTGGGGTAGCTAATTATATGACGTGGAAAAATATATCTAAGCTACACATAGTTGATCAGCTATTACAATTTATGTACAAGCCGGTGTTTAAGGTGGTGCCACTGATTTGTTTTATGTTAAGGTTGTGTCTCGGAGGCCTCAAGCAACGTATTTTTGCAAAGTTACTAAATAGCCAACATTAGCTGATCAATGAGGCTAGAGATATTCACTATTATTACGTACTCACTTTACCGTGACGAAGTAATACCAAAAAAAACACTTGGATGATGATAGGCTATTATTTGCACACTACTCATTGTGAAAAAGGCTATAAAAGCTCATTTTGTGGGTGGAGGAAAAATATTTTAAAGATGAATCAAAGATTACCTTTCGGCACGTCGAGGTCAAGTAATTATAAGTCACGGTGTGTAGTCGAACCGACTATATTGCCTCCAATACAGTAAAGTTGATTTAATATGCTGTCTACCAATTATAGTGAGTGTGAACCCGGCTCTTGAGAGGATATTTCAAATCGTAGTAAATAGTTGTGGTTTTTTAAAAGTTTGAAAAGAAATGATTTCAAAAGAAACTCTTCCTACCAAATAAATAAACTCCCTGCAATTAACGAAATTTTTCGTGGCAAAAAAGTGGATTTTCTGGCTGAAGCATAAATCTGCAGGGAAATTAAAATTTCCCCTCGACTGTGAGATAATTATAAGCGAAACAGACATTATCAGTGGAGATATCTTTCCTCCTCCTGTCACAAGTTTTAACTATAATTTTCACCCAGACGGTTCTTATCGGAACATCGGGGAAATGAACCCTCCACTTGAAATACTCATATAAATATGAATACAACAGTTTGTAATGTAACTACCAGTTAAGTAGAATTAATAAGTTGGGACGACGGACCAATTAAAAAAATTAAACTACAAATCGCAATTTGGATTCATACAAAATTCATATGGAGGTAGGAAAGTTCTCGGTTAAGAAACCCAATGTTTCCGAGGTACAATTAATTCTGAAACTTAATGTAAGATTGAATTAAAACAAAGTTAAGTGGTTTGAATCTCTTGTATTCAAAGTTGGTCATTGTGAAACGAAGCCACAACACATACTAAAAAAATCTGATCCCTCTTGTTGAATGAAATAAATTTTAATATTCATCAAGAACTCTTGTCTATGATTCCAGTCCAGTAGTATGGCTTGTAGTCAGTGTCTGGAAGTTTCTATTGAAAAAGACTAAACTTAGGACAAGGGACATTGAACGCAAGATTGCATGATCTAGGATGCTCAACCCTTTAAGATAGGAAACAGGCCCTAAGGAGAGGTTAAGAAATAAAGATTTATGGGAGCCGAGTGGGCCCAAAAGCTTAAAATTATGTTCCCTTTTAGTCGGTAATTTCAAATTTCTTTGGGGGAGTAATCAAGACTTCCTACACAAAGTTTCCTATCCAATGGTTAAAATATAATGAGAAAACTTTTCTTCCCTTCTCATTGTCTTTAGATTGTGGATCGAACATCCTGGAAGTGAGTAGTGCTCGAGAGTTTCACAAGTTTTAGTATTCAATTATAAAGACTCCATGCTGGTGGAAGGAAAATAAAAGCAAAGTATAAGGGATAAAAGCTTCTCCATGGTTTTAATTTCATAATAAAACGTCCAATGTAAGAGGATTAGTTTCTCCATCCAGGAGTCCTTCCAATGCCTTCCCTTCCATTCATCTCAACTTTTGTGAGAAGTTTTGCATTATTGAATTTCCAACCAGAGTGTTGTTGGTTTTAAGGTAATCGCCTTACTAACTAGCAGCAGCGCAGCTTCTCTACAAGGAGCCTATAGGACTCCAGTCACTTGTAATGCGTTCTCTATATGCAAAGTGGAGGAATTTAATAACCCCCAGAAAATTCCTGGGAGAATGAGCCCATACTTCCAACTTTCCTTCAATTCTTAAGTAACTTTGGATTTACAAGGAATAAGTTTTATTCCCTAACGTCTGAATGTTCAAACTTTCCCCTTGCTCATTATATTCCCTTTAACTTAATCCGACAAGATCGATAAAAAGTTTACCCGAATGGGCACGGCACTGAGTCTTTTCCACAATTCCAAATGTCTAAGAACCCGTTGGCTGTTTTCCGTCCGTTTTTAATGGATGGAAAAATCTCTGAGAAATTAAATCATGTTGCATGCAAATCAACTTTGCTCGAAAATGAACACATTTACATGTTATTCAAATGTTACCTTCCCCGATTTAAGCAGCTTTATAGTTTCCCGAGTAGATGGATTGATTCATTGATCATTTAGTCAATCAATTATGATCAATAACAGTAATAAAAGTAGGATATTTGATTACATTATCTCATCTTATTCCTTTTCTAATTTGCTTCCACAACACGTCATTAAAGAGCATAAAACTTGTTTTAAGCCTCGAGGAATTCAGAGGAATGATCCAAGAGGGCATGTAAAGTTTGGTGAGATTCTGAAAGAAAAGGGATCGATTGTAAAAGGGAGATTGGTGCTAAGAAGATTGAAAGCTTCTGTCACATCCAGAGGAATGAAATGTTGAATGTAAAGAAGGGAATTCCTCTCCAGCAAAAACAAGAGAAAGCTGGCGATGAATAAAGTGTCGGTGGCATTTAGAAATTTATATTTACATATCTACCCGGATATTTCCAAGGGAAACGACCCTCTCCATCTTTGAGTATAGGAGCTCGCTATAGTCTAGTCGTTGATGTAAACCGCCTTTGAAATAGTCTGTCCTCCGTGTGCACAGAAAGTAATGGCTGAGTTGGGAATTATTGATCCATGCCTGCTTTAATTTCCTCGGGGTTTTTTTCCAGGGAGGAAAAAGGACGCCCGGGTGAAAAGGAGAGGAAATGGAGTCTCCGACTTCATCATCTCTTTTCACTTGGCTTCAACTTCACCATCTTCACCTCCCGGGCTTTTCCCTCATCAGGCAGTTGGAGTAGAAGAGAAGCTGACGCAATTCAAATTTAATATGTTATACACACTACCCTGTGTATAGGCATGTTTTATAAAGTGGTTCTCCAACCAGGAAAAACATCTCTGAAAACTTGAATGACTTACAAAATTCGGATGCCAGGGGGGAGAGCATGCGGGATGACTGGTTGTGTGGTAGCATCATGGCTGGCTGCCTCCCCTACCTCTTGTCCTTAATACCATGGACTTTTTACCGAATTTATTCCCTTCCTTATCTTGTACATGTGTACTACTATATATAGTGTATAGGAACATGGACTACTCTCCCAGCAGAGCAGGATTAGAAAAGAACCCGGGTGTTTTACTACTGTATGCAGCCACATGAAAGAGAGAACATGGGATGTGGAAAACGGGAGATAAGACTAAAGCATAAAGGATGATGATGAAGGTGGGGATCCGAATAGGAAAAAGTGGGTGGCCTACACTCCTTTTGTCTTCGCTTTTCAGCCATCTTCTCCCGAATTCGGATGCGCCGAAAAATGCGCCATCATAAGGTAACATTTTCTTCGGATTTTATACAAATGCAAAGAGCTCTTCTCTTTCAATATACGTTGTCTCAACTTTGAGGGCCACTTCTGTATTTCCAGCTTCAGCCATTACTTTAATCTGCACTCGTTGGATGGGCAAATACTTTTCGGGCAGAGAATAAATTCTTTATCAATTTCTATCTATAAAAAAAAGTAGTTTGATGAGAATTTTATGAAAGTAACGTGCACACAAGGATAACCCAACATTCCCATGGTTCAGAAGGGTCGTTAAATAAAACAATGTCTTGTACAAGAATGCAGATTTAAAACTAGGAAACTAGGATGCATAAGAGATATAAGATTCCCACATTCAGAATGGTCATCACATCTCTGTGTATACATTGTATCTGTATTGATCCTAATAAACCAAGCTCAAGCTACAAGATCAAGTTCATGTCCAGGGCATTTGTCATATAATCCTTGAAATTTGACTATAGTGTATAAATATGGACTCTAACAAGTTAATGGGTCGAATGCTCCACGTATGTATTTATGGATAGTATGAATCTTTGATCTCACGAGCTAAACTAAACCAGCTATACTGGCCAGTAAGAGGTGCAACATGTGTGTCTAGTAGTGTCTAGTCCAGTTTGCTCACGAACACATTCATTGAAAAGAGGCCGAGAGAGATTACCATGGACTGGTTCAACTTTCCGTGCATAATGTGAGAATAATTTGATATAGAGACACAATGCCCCCACCCTATATACTTGTTGGGCAGTGGTCATAGCCACCACCAGTCCGGAGAGTCTCTAGAGATCGGTATGAATAGAGGAAGGACAAGGTGAACTCAAGTTGTGAAACGGGTAGGGTGATTGTGGGAAAGTACCTGCTCGTCTCTCATTTCGGATAAACTGGACACTTGTGGACGAAGGGCCCTGGCTCACGTTCCTCCTTTTATTCTCCGCTCCTTAATAGCTGGATAAAAATGATATGATAAATAATGAAACGAGATACTCTTGGTCCAGTCCAAATCCGAGAAGTTCCCCGTGTGAACTTTCTCAAAATAGTAACATCATCCTCCAAACCAGTTCTGATTCTATTGATTCCTCCACAGTCGGGTAGAAAAATTACGTTTTCCCAAAAATCTCAGGGACTGTTTGGGAATGGCAGTGTGGGACTGGACCGGTTCCTAATGGGTCACGTCGGATGTTCGAATTTGAATTGAATGATTGTGATTGTGTAAGACCAATGTCCAGCTTGGGCTTGATAGCTTGAAACAAAAATCGTGGACTATTGAATCCCGGTTTTATTTTTTGTACAAATCCCTTCACGTCCTGCTACAGATTGGAAAAACTTAATTTTTATCTATCCCGTTCCCGTTACTTCAAAGCTTGTATTCAATTATGATTTTAAGAATAAAAGACGTGTTTTTTTCTATCTGTCTTTCTAAGATGAGTTCAATATAGATCCAGTTTTTTTTAGTCCTTGTTCTTTTTAATAATTCTTTCAATTCCTCATGTTTCCTTCCTTTTCTTCTTAAGGGTTCCGTTATTCGGATTTTTAAACCTGGAGGGCCAATCCTGGACTTGGATCATTTTCTTTCCCACCTCCTTTCCTTCCCGAATAAATTATTCCGTCTTTTTAGATTCTTCTGAAAAATCTTCCTTCCTGCTATACATTTCTACAGGGGATATGGACAAGGTCCACTTGGTCTTTTATAACTGATTTTTCATCTCAGACCTGATTTCTTTTTCACTCAAGTAAGACCCGGTTAATTCTGCTGAGCTAAGGCTGGCTTGAGATTTCTCAATATTCAATTCCCCGAGTATTGGAAAGTATTGAACTGGACAACCCATTTTTTTTTCGGATTTATATTCCTTTGTTACTGTTGACTATATAGTAGTTTAATTTCGTAATCTTGGATTGACTTAGCTTTGTTATAGTTTTTTTTTACTGGATAGCTTTCGCAAGTTTTAAATCAACAGATAGTGTTTGAATAGTGTAAAGAATTTGTTTAAAGTTTTAATTACTGTTGTTTTAAAAAAATGAAAAATAAGTTTTTCACTACAAATTTTTGAACTATTTATTTACCGTTTCATAAATATAAGTTTTTCGGTTCCTTAATAACAATCAATAGACAAACAAACATCAACAAAAAAAAGTGGTTACAATTAGTAAACTATAAACGATTCTGCACGTAATTACAAAAAAATACATTAGAAAGTACGGGAAATCTAATCATCCCTTCGCATTTCTACAAACTCATCCTTAAAGTGTTAAAGCTGAATATATTAAATAATACCTGTGCGATCTACAAGTTATTATTTTCACCACACAATATTACAATATCAGCAAATAATTATCAAAATTCCCCTCAAAAATGTATCTAGTACACAATGCAGCTCATCATCATCACGCAGCCATGGCAGTTCACCAACAGTATCATCAACCCGCGCCATCATCGATGGACTTGACACAGGTAATGCAATTTTGTTATATTCCCGAATGATCCATGAACATCGTTTGACAGGTTTTATTCATTTCCGACAGTAATACTATCCCTTCTGATATTTATGAAAACATAGCATAACTTATTTTAACTTGCTAGCCCAATGGCTGCAATTCCAACGCTTCTCAAAGTGCGAGATCTCCATTAGCCATATGGCTGAGGTAGTTTCAAGATTGGCATGAACGGTCCAATATCAGCAGTCGGTTCATGTCAAACTTGTATTTGTTTTGCTAATAAGTTAATAACACCCCCTGGGCAGGAAGAAGACACCCATAATTTTGCCAGGAAAATCGTGTCCATTCATCATGCCATGAGTGTCCTACGTCCGTCTCATAAACACTTGTGTATTACAGGCAACAGTCGATAGTGTTCGTGTATGTGCAATTTCTCGGACAACCTTTCTTTCGCTAAACGATTCACCACCGTTGCTTAGTCTATGCCTATTTGACACCTACTGCGCATTTAAACAAGGAAAACTTATTGTACCCTTAACCTCAGGATTATTCACAACCTGTCTTAATTTATGCACCAGAGTAGAATGATATTATTTCACGAGATTATGCCAGGAGGGTATTAGATTATTAAATTATTCATAGTCGAGCCTAGTAATTCTGCAGGGAAACTGGTTTATAAAACTTAAAGTGATCTTGTTCATTTTGCATTTTCATTGCACTTCCAGCTTGCAGATTGTATAATTTTTTTTAGATCGCTTCACTTAAGTTAACTGTTTGAACGGACGTAGTATTGAATCATCTGGCATCGCAGCAACATTAGAAACATAAGAAGGCCTCTATTATAGTTTTATGTCTCAAGCATATTTGCAGATAGAGATTATGATCTATTGTATGTAAACCAAATCATCTCCTTCTTGTGCATCTTCAGCAAAAAACATTGTCGTCACTGGTGAAGCTAGAGCTGCATATGGCAGATCTTAAAAGCTGAGTAGTACGTTGTAGTAAAGAACCTTGATCATCTTGATATTCGCCAATAAAACTGCCTTGAGAGGAATTGCAATCCCATCTGGCTCAGTTTTCCCACGGTTCGGAGGGCAGACGATACAATCATTTGTAGCCCAACATCCATGAACGTAGAGCAACATCATGGGTAAATGGATTCTTTGCAAGTTCATTGTTGCACCCATGTAACGATTTTGCAACTAACCGAGTGTCTTAAACCCTATCTGGTTATTCAGGTTTGTCTTCTCAAGGATTTATCGTCCAACCTCAACAGACTCATTCCAACTCCAACGTCTTGCGTTGAACTAGGTGCAAAATTAAAAAGGAACATTTATCATAATTTATGCAGCCAGTTTACTAATTTGGTTCACTTATATTTGGAATCTTAAGTTGACCCTTAAAAACGGGTTTACTCCCGTCAAAAAATTAAAATGTACTCACATCGCTTGTAAATCAAAATTTAAGGAGATGCACTAAACCCATTACCCAAGCTCAAGCTTAACCTCGTTGATCATCACTTTTCTTTCAAAGCCAGATTCGAAAAGTAAACAGATGAGCCAGGGAATTTAACTAAGACTCACTTGTTTTCATCTCATAACAGCTAAGCAACTCTGATAGGAACACTTGATCATGTTTGAAGCTCTGTGTTTTGATATTAAATGAATAACATAATTAAATTAGATCATCCATCAGCAAAAATAATAAAAAGGGCCCCGTACTCCGGTGTCTTATGAAATCACATTCATCAAGAGCGAAAGACCCCTGGAGAAGATAGGATATTTAATTAATATGATAAAAATCCTTTCCAAAAGTTCTCTTTGACTTTAGTTGAAAAGGGTAGGTTGCTACTTTGTAACTTTTCAACATCATCTCATCAAGCAGAACGTCAATCTTCCGTCTTTGTTATTAAAGTCGAAATTTCCTTTCATCTTGAATTTTCACTTACTTCAGCAACCCTTTCCAGTTCTCGCTCTCCACTTTGTGTAACTTTCTCATTATTTAACTTGGAATGAAGTACCGTAGCACAAAAGTAAGTCTGGCTTGACACGAGGAAAGCCTACAACCTACCAATGGTTACGTTACTTATTAATATCAGTGCCAGAAAGTTTGTATTTTGAGAAAGGTCTGAGTTCTGGCATGTCTTAGGAAAAGTAATTAAGAAAAGGGTAATTAATGAAAGGGCTGATTGAGAGTGCTTCTTCAAATCTGTGCTACAAGACACACAAGCTGAAGTATTCTCCCCTCTCCTCTCTCTCTCGCTCTCGACATGGGAGAAATAAAAGCCCTTTCACTTACTTAAGTAAACTACGAGTCCACGTCGACAAGGAAGGGCCATAAGGTTTATATTTTGTGGTGTGTATATTTTGAATTGCTAATGAAACGAACTTGGCTATTGTTCACAAATTGAATGGAATGAGAGAGTCTACATTGATTCTAATAAACTAGCATGTCAGAAGGAGAGTAAGATTTCAATTCATAAGGTTACAAGATAAATATTAGAAATCATAATTTCATTAGACTTTTTTTTAAAGAATTTCATTTGATTTTCTTTGATGTAGAGTTATTAATAATTCCATGAGTTCAAAATAATATATTTGAGCTATTTTACCGCAGCAAACATTTGGGAAAAGTAATGATTTTTGATTTAAAGTGTGAGATGGCGGCGGCTTCGCTTCAGAAAAAATATTTAACGTATTGTTTAATTAAGTGAAATGATTTCTTATTCTATTACATTTTTATTAAAAAGTGTGCAATACTACAGTAAACCCCGTTTCTTTGTTCACTCCGATTACTTGAAAATGATTAAATTTTGAATCAAAAGCTTAAAAAATGCACGCCTTGTTCAATTTGGATGCAGTCTCCCGGGAGACCTCCGGTTGTGCATCGAGTTCAGTAATGCCAAGAAGTCAATTACCCGCATCTTGATTCTCGAGGGAAGGGGTAGTAAATTCGTTTCTTTCTGGATATTTAAATTGTGAAATCATGTAGTCCTATTATGTAGCGATATGTGATATGCCCTACCACTCATGTGAATAAATCTGACAGAGAAAGGCGAAGGGTTGAACTTCTGCTGATGAGATGTGCTGGAGAAAGCATTGGGCATAGGAGCGGAGGGGGGCTGAATTTAGCATTTTACTTTGGATGAAGACGAGGGATATTTCTCGTCCCTCTTAGGAGCTTGATTATGTAGGAAATGTCGTGTAAGGTAATACGAGATTGAAGGTAATAAAAGACGAAGCCATTAGTTTCTGGATCCTCTTTCATTTCTGCATGTATTTTACTTGAAACTCCGAAACCTCAAACCCGTAGGAGAGTAACTTACTTTTCCCTCATCATCTCCAATCTCGAGTTCAAAATCTCTCCATACATTTTCCCTGGAGGAGTTGAACAACTCTCATCACAGAAGTTTTCCATTTACTCCTAATTTCCCTTTGAATACATCTAGAACGTGAAAAGCTAAAGCTAGTAGTTTCTCTTGACATCCGGAACTATCAGCTATATGAAGATGGCGTCTTATAAATTTATACCTAGATCGCCTTTCCACTTGCTACCATGAGTTCTAGATGCTAAATTTGAGATTCTAGGCTCTGGTCGGGTGTACAAGAACTATATAGCTCCCATGCTTTGTACTTCACCAGATACGTAGGTTGTTAAAGTACAAAGAGTTTGTTATTTTCCCCGTGTTCTCATGTGGGCTTTTCTATTCATGATTCAAATATTCAAGCCTCGTCTTTCTCATCACGTTTTACAATCAGGGCTCCTGCCTCTCCTCCTGCAGTGTACAGTTTCTCCCACACTTATAAGAGGCACGGAACAAAGATATATAAATGTCGTTGATAACAATGCCCTATAGCTTTAGAGAGAGCATAGTAAGCATTATCCGCGTGTAGATACTCTCAAAAGACTTGACTACTTCACATCTCTTGCAAAATTTTGCGAGAGACAATCTAGAATCTAGAGAGTTTGAAAAATAAACAGCCATGCATGCAGATGAAGCCATACAAACTGTAATTTAGGAAGTTGGCTCATTTGCATTGAAAATCTCTCCCGTTTCTCCTAATGTGCTCGTAAAGGAGGAACAACTGGGTACTATACACACTTCCCTACTATTCCGGCATCGTGGCGGTAGAGGGGCCTTCATAGACCTTCTTATCTGCAAATAAGTATTAAGGGAGAGGCGCTAAGGCTATTAAATGCAAAGTCCGGATCTGAAGAGCTATTTATTCAAATACTTTAGGCAGTCAAGGGATTGGTCGGATGAAAAGTAAACGAAAGATAAGTAATTACCAAAGGAAATGGCAAACAGATCTACGGGACTATTGGAACCGGGAATCCCCGAGTAGAGGCTAAGGTTGTGTACTTATCTTTAAATATGCAAATTCCTTGAGTAAATTTCCGGTATTTCTATTCTGTATTGCCATTTTCAAGGCATCGCGGGATTAAGGGATACAGCACTATATGAATGCTTGTAACGCTAACATTCGAAAGCATATAGAGCTTTCGTAGTTTAAATTTAAAGGAATATTTAGCCTTACTCAGCTCTTTAAGTTGTGTCAATGTTCATCTTACTCAGACAAAGCCTCTCGATCTACACGTTCAACCTATCAATTACACAAAAGAAATGTAAAAAGTTTTTTTAACTACGCAATTCTGTCAATAGTCGAGCCGAGCCGTTTTCTAGTTATTGCATTTTTCCTACCTGGACAATGGCCTGAGACTATTGCCTACTAAATCATTATTAGAATTTTGAAGAAACTTAAAAAAAATATCATGGCATTTCAATTCCGCTAGGAAAACCTCATAAATCTCTGCAAGTATCGTAAAGCATTGCAACAGACGTGATATTTTAATTTCCAAATCGGATTCCAACGCACACGTTATGTGGTATATTAAACCCCTCTAGAGAAACGGAATAGGATATCCCGACGGGACTTAAATGTTGCATATCTTGAGGCTCTGTCTTGGTTTACGGAGACAATAATTCATCTTCCATCCTACCGAATTCCATCCCATACTTTCACATCCTCTTTCCATCCCAAGCTCAAAAGACTCATCACGAGCTCTGTTTCCATACCACCACCACCCCACCAGACTTTGTCTTGTGCTGCTTAGTATTCTAGAGTAGAACAAAGACGGAGAAAATCCTTGGAAAATAAAGTCAGAGCTTTTGGATTTGGAGGAGACATTCATTTCCATGAATTTCGTTCCAAATATCTCATTCTGGCTGGGCTAGCTCATTTAGAATGGTAATGCGGGTGTTGGCAGATCTTCCTTTCGGGATGCCAAGAGAGAGAGGAGGACATTAGGCGGAAACGGGCGGGGAAAGTGTCTGTTCTGTATTTAGTTGCCAGACGTTTTGTTATTTTGTCATTCTATTCCAAAGCGTTTTGTGCTTCAAATTAATTCATTAATATTCCTTTTCCAACTTTGTAAGAGTCTCCGTCTCCATCCTCTTAGTCCCTTAATCTTAACAATGCTTTACTTGTGTGCTTTATTCCACAATTTACATACTCTCCCCAACTGTCTTTGCCATTCACTTTTAGCCAATTTACCATTGCTCATTTATAATCTCGCTTTTATATTTATTTTGTCGTTTCCAGATGTCCTTCAAAAGTATCTAGATAAAATATTCTTCCCATCAATTCCTTGGATAATAATATTATGCTTCGAGATCGATTGAAAAAAATCTAATTCCATCTTACATTTGTGGCGATACGTTTTATTATTAATTTGTTTTTTATTACGAGCTGAAAGTAAACATGGCCGAAATACGTTGTGGGCAATTACATAATTGTAATATTATTATTCATTAATATGACAGAGTTGATTGCAATTTGATGGGTTAGGTGTATAACCAGGAACTAAGATGAAACAGCAGTATCATTGCCTTGATAGAACTAAATCTATACAAAGTGATTATGACAAATTTTCTTGGCTATAATTGTAAATCAAACCCCAGAAGTGTGTAAACTCTGTAAACTAATAATTACATTTAATAATTATTCGTGTGAAGCACCGACCACAATTCACACATTCTCCGAGAGTCATGAATACTTGAGTACTCATATAAATCTGTTATCCTATGAAACATATAGGAACACATACGTAAACTAACCAGCTAAAACCTAATTTTAACTAAACATTTTCTTAGTTTATTAATCTCAGGAATTAATTTGGTATTTTTCGTATAATGTTTACCCTCCATCTCCATTTCATAAATGGAATGGGAGGTTTGAGACTATTAATTGTATGGCAATCCATTAAATATTTGAAATCAAAGCTTTTAAAGAATTCTATTGGCAGTAAAATAGTAGTAATAGTAATTCAATGGCATTAATTCATACTGTTTCATAAAATCAGAAAAATCTCCAGGCACATATCTACATCAAAATGTTTGCAGTCACACCTGAGCAATTTGGAACTAAAAAATAATTTTCCCACGAAAGACATGACAAGACATGACCGCAATAAGAAAAGCCTATAAAATAATCTCCCCATGCTAGACGCTATAAAATCCTAAATCTTGAGAATGATCCAGCAGTTAAAAAAACGATACGAGACGAAGGAAGAGGAATAAAAAAAATGTCTGGTTATAAAAGGGTGGCAGAGGATTGGTTGTATAAGGAGCTTCGTGTATAAAAGGAGACTGGAGCTTTATTCGGAGGTGGAGTTTTTCCAGCCACTTTTCTCCAATCACCTTCGACGAGAAACTCTTTGCTTGTTTCTTCTTCTTGGTGTGGGATACCCGGTTATTCTCAGCTATGGATCTACAACTGCCCGAATTCCTCTCTTATTAAACTTTTATAAAAGAACCCGGAATCTCCATGATTTCTTCCCCTCCGTCCACAGCCCCTGCGTTCTTTCTCCACAGTCTAGACATAACAACAAGCCGAATGGTAAAGAAAGCGCATATTCCACACCAGCCTCTTCTTCCTTCATCTACTTCCACCACCACCAACCGTAATGGCGAACTTTCTTCCTTTCCTCCGCGGTCTTCTTCTTCGATTTTTCTCATTAATTTCACGTCTCATTTCTTTACAAAAAATTTCCTCTTAGGATGAACTGGAGGGGATAATATATTGGGAACATGGGAGTTTGGACATGGGAGCATTCATGTTTAATGGGGGAAGGGATGACATCTTGCTGAGTCTATGATTTGCTGCAGATGTGGGGGAAAAATTTGCCCTGTTGTGTTCTTTATAAATATTTGTTTGCATGAATCGTACATTCGAGAATGAAAGGCCATGGTAATTTACAGAATAAGGAAACTTTATATATTTGGATTCATCCCATTTTTCAAGAGAATTACTTGAAAGTTATAAGTTAAATATATGTTTTAAAATATCCTGGACTCCACAATTTATTGTCAGAAATTTTATCTTAATCCATGTGACAGGTGACAGGAGAATAGGATTATGTTACGAGTTCCGATACCTCTGTAATTCTTAATTGTCGTCGTAATTCTCTTCATCAGTATTGAGGATTTTGTGACACAGTATCCCAAGAAATGAGATAACTTTGAACTATACTGACTAAGGCTGGAGTTGGTCCTCTCCTTATGTAAATGAAACGTTAGGGCCTATAGGTAGGATTCCTCCCAGTCAATTTTCAATTTATTATATTCCCTCCAAAGTCTTTTGAAGCAGGATAATTATAGGATCGGAGGTATACAATTAGTAGACCCCACCTGGAAGAGCTATTCTCTGTCTCAATCCTTTTAGCAAGTCGGGGTGGTGAATAGGTGGTACCTGAATAATAATCTGGGGAAATAATTTCGTTAACGAATAAGATTAAAAGCAAGTTGCTCTAGTTTGGCTCGTGTGCTTTGAAGAGAAAGAGAATTTCGACAGAAATTGAAAACTTGGAACAGAAGAGAGAGAGAGTGAGAGAATAGTACAAAGTTCTCTTATTATCTCTAGGCACAGGGACATGCAAATTCTCTTTAATTAATTTTAATTAAGTCTATTGTCCTCTTCTTCCGTCTAAATGAAAGTATTTCGAGAATGGGCTTGAGGACAAGGCTATTAAAAGTCTAAAACTATTATGTACGACTACCAAACCAATCTACCTCAAAGACTACCAAGGAAGGCATTCATTCTTCCCATGGTTTAACTATACTCAGCTTTACTCAAAATATCTATCCATTTTAAACACAAGGATAGACCACTTACAATCGTATTATAGTCTTAGCTTCCCTACAGTGCTTAATTATTTTCCATATGGAAGGCAATTTATTTAAGCAGAGGAGCGGAACTAAAGGACTATGACTACCCCTAGCTTCTAATTAGGTAGGTAGTGGCCTATAAGTCCCATTTACTTTTTTCTATCCTCTCCGCCTCGGCTACCTCAGTACCTATAAGTCCTCAGACCTTATCTCTACCCTTTTCTCAAGAATACATGAGCTAAGCTATTCGTCCACTCCAGTATAATATTTACAATGGACTAAAGCATAAAGAAACTCTATGAAATTGTCAGTGCCTTCCATTATCATCTTGTTCTATTCTCCATTGGGCTGCATGACTATTTTAAACTTCTAAAAGGTCACACTTCTCTAACCCATCTAATTACAATTGTTATTTAAACACCAAAGGCGCAAACTTTGAATTTTAACTTTCTTTAGTGTAGGGAGAAAGGATTCATAATATTCTCATGTATGAAAAGAGGAAAAGAAATGGTTGGTCGGGGAAGCCACTTTTCCGTCCAGTTGTCTCCCCGTTCTCCGAGAGAGCTTTGGTGAAAGAGATACGGAGGATGGAGTTGAGCATCAACCCGTTAGATGTTACATGGAACATCGTTTCTCATTCCAAGGCTCCCCTACCTTAAGGACTTGAGATTTTAAACCCAATTATATTGATGGGTTGGAAATTTTTAATTTTGACTAGATTCCACCAGTACCCGTATGATGTTCCAGAATGAACTAATACCTGAATTATTATAAGCACTTTAACCAAGGTTTCAGTTTGTGCTGATACTTCTGAAAAATTGAGTTATTATTAATGTGGAGTGAAATGGAGAAGTGCTGATATTTTTAACCAACTGCCTGAGATGGGAGATTGTCATTGCTGACTGCATCTCACAATAAGAGATGTGATAAAAACTTGTGATTTGATTGACTACATATTTGGGATTGCTGATAGATGATATGAGGTGAAAGATTCAGGGTGCTCTAGAGTACAAGAAATCCTTGAGAAATCTTTGACCAATCTATTAGGAAATAAAAAATACTCCACCATCCAGTTTTAAGTTGGAGAAAACGTAAAATTATAGAGGAAGATGGTAATAGAGGGTATCTTCTACTTCCGGTATTAATACTCGTATCTCTACAGAAGTGGTTGACTGGTTAAAAGTCATTTTTTAAGGGACATGTATAATTTCATTACTACTTCCACATATGCAAACCAGCTTGTAATATTTCCATCAATTACAGTCTCAAAATCCAAGGGTTGTTCTCCTGTCTTCTCTAATATTTTCCTAATTGGCATAATAACCAACTCAAGAGGTATTAAAATGATTTGATTGCCATTTGATATGACTGTAAATGCGATGTGGTCACTCCATCCTCGCATAAACTGACCCTGTCTTCCAACCCATCAATCATAGTGTTTTTGTGTTTTTGCGAGGAAAAATAATTGTAATTACAGAGTCTCGGGCTACCGGGAACAACTTTGTGTGCTGAGTGCTAGTAAAGGGAAAAATGAGAAGCAGTAAGATTGACATATTAACTGGCGACGCTGGGTAAAAGTGGTGTGTGAAAATACAGGACTAATAGCCCTGTTGTTTATTTCAAGACTAGAAGAGAGAGAGTGTGTCGGGGAGTGAAAAGAGGCTTTTAGATGATCAAAGGAGTAGTAGAATAGTAAACACAGTAGTCACATTTCCCCTGCTTTGTCTAGAAGGTTGTAGTCTCATTAGAGGAGCTGTAGCTCAATTAAAAATAATTTGAAAGTCAGCAAAGTAAAAGGAGGAGAGAAAGAGATGACAAGAAGGCGATTGAAGTGAAGTGAACTGACAAGGAGGAAGACGAGAGACAAGTGTGAAAATTAATTTGAATCGCCTGCCCATGATTGATACAAACAAATCGACATTTTCATTTTATTATTAAACTTTACGCTCTCTCACAATCACTTATCACATCTTGTGTACAGCTCCAGAATACACTCCTTGTCAGCAGTACACTTAGGTAGAGATATATCCTAGTATCATTGCAGGACATGGGTAGTGGGCCCAAAGTGTAATGATATCATCATCATCGCCTCCGATTGTACGGATCGGTTGACTTCCCTGTGGCAACCATTTGGGTGATTTTCGGATGATTTCCTTTCAATTTCATCAAATTGTTTATACCAGTTTAGCAAAGAACTTCTTATACGGTTCCAGCTCTCTCTCCTGTTTGTTGAGGTAGAAGTATGCACGCGTTTCTAATTCCAGTTTCTGTAACTTACAGAACTACGCAACAGTAAAATTAGTTGCCTTCGGCTCGGACTTACTTACATTCGATGCTACACGGTAACATAGTGGGTAGGGCTTGGAGAGCTTGTGAAACGCATTTACCATGACCGAAAAATGTATGACGGAGATGTGTTTGAGACTCTTTTTTCACCCTTTGAAGTCAAAGAACTATTGATGCGACGTAGAATATGATATTAACCAAATCGTTTGTCGATTTTGGAAAACTTTTTACCTTGTGAATGTTCAAGAACATCTCTCCCCGACATTTTATAAGGCTTGTATTTGTTTGCATGCGTTTGATTATAGCTAAAAGCAAGTAAATTATGCTTTAAACGATCGGAAATACCATGATGGTGATGACGTATCACTTTTCCACCAAGACTTGGAATGGGATTGCATATTATTGTGCATGGAACAGCAGCCCCTGTCTTTCATATGAATACAGACCTTGAGAAAGTCAGCATTTATCATGTGTATGAAATAGTACTAGCTACATCATCATAATTAAGGGATACAGCATCATAGATGAATACACGGTTCTTCTTGATTAAACACCTAAACAAATAATAGGGAAGAGTCTTCATGTTCTGCTTTTACAGACGATGCACAAGCTATAATAATAATAATATACCTCCTCTTTCTACAAGTACAGAGGCCTGCCATTTAAATTTCAAACACTAGCCAGCAAAGGCTTTTCAATAAGCCATGAAGAATTCCCCTGTAATTCATTTTGTGAAGGATGAGCATATTGTTACGAAGGAGAGAGCGGAGAGGGTATGGGAAGACGATATCTGAACAAATGAAAATTTTTCGCACGATTTCCTTTTGGATGAGAGAAGGGAGTTGGAGGGAAGTTAAGAAAATACCCGGGAGAGACTGAGCCCTATTTCCTCAATCCTCATGTACCAATTTCTTGATTAGAGAATAGCTTAGGCAAGGCAATTGCCGGAGAAATTGGACGGAGAGAGGAAGAATGAGTTAACAGGCCATTTGAAAAAGGAAGGGTTGGATTTTTAGACTCTTCTTCGGAGGTCTAAATGGGAGGCTTGAGATTCGAACTATTCCAAGCGCAACGAATGACAAGAATCACGAGGAGCAAAGTTATTAAGTTACATTATGACCTCCAGCTCACAATAAGTTTCTACATCTTCTGACTCTGGTTGGGGAAACAGTTGGTTGGGCTTTTATTTGAAGAAGAAACTGTCCCCCATTTTCAATCAAAAGTTTCAAAAATAGTAAAACAACCGTTAAATTTGCATCTTTTTGGGGGTACTAAACGATTTATTAAAATATGCTACGAGTACTTGCACCAGCCAAATTAGAAGAGGAGAGTTGCTAATGTGGAATGGTATGAAATTGAATAGAAAGGTCGACAGTAGACTTGGTAGTAATTGTAATAGGTTCGACAGGTCTGAAAAGATCAGTGTGGGTCATCTTTCCCCTCGAGTGGCATTCTGTCGATTAGGTTCTCGACTGGAGCTTATCCTCCTCATCCAATTGAATCTCCAGATTATTCTCCAGCTCCCTATTCCTCCTGCTGATCCATAGACGTATTCTCAGTTTTATAGCTCGCTGTCATCGTCAATGATCATTCAGCCTGTTTGTTTGGCTTATTTTATTGGGATTGCCCTCCTGCACCATTGGCTTTATGAAACCATCACCATGTTCAATGTTTGAGGTAACGTAAAATACAAAGTCCCAATGGTTCTTGGGTTATGGTAGATCAAGAATATTTGGTATTCCCTATGGAATTATGAGGACAGGGAATGTTTGGATTTGCAGGAGGTTAAAAGCCGTCATTAATGAATTGGCATCTCGAGTCACCTTTGCAAAGGGGTCCGTTGCAAAGTGCGAATTTATTCCAATGAAAGAATGTCGAATTTATAGAATGTGGTAGAACATTCAGTGGAATATTCATGAAAAGTTTTAACCAAGAATTCCCATTCAATTCAATATTCGACATGGTCTATATGCCTTCTCAATTTCGGATGGCAAATAGAATGACACACAAAACCGAAAAACCGGTTTTACATCTGTACCATCAAATCTCACCCCTCTTGCTGGAATTTACAAAAAAATCAACGATATTTTCTCTTTATACTTAAAGCAACATAAATCCATAAAGTTGATGCTTCTACTTGGAAACTATTTTAATGTTAGGTTATAAAAATTTATCAATTGTTTTAATTATAATTATTTTTCCAAACACAAATAGTCGTGCTTAATTGGTCTGAACTAATTTTTTTGGAACATAAAAGTAATTACAAGCTTGTTCATCTTCATGCTTTTCAGGTAAAAAAAATATATTGCATCATATATTGCTACAAAAATAAAGTAGTTACGCGAGAATCTAAATTTTAAATGCTTGAGCTTTTTCTTTTGTTAATAAAAATAGTAAATACTTAATTCACCATTAACGACTGAGCTATTCAAGAGTTAAGACAGACTGCCACAAGCATAAGATGCTCGTGTGCAGATAGACGAAGTGATGAAATGGATGTAAACTGAGCTGGTTGGGGTTGACCAGTTTCCCAGAAACAAAAGAGTGTCGCTGTCATTTCCTCACCTTGTAAGAGGCTAAAAGGGTAACCCTTAAGGGTTAAAAAGGGAATAGGAAAGTAAAAGTGTCGCTTCCTTTCTTACTACGTACTACGGGTATGCAAATTAGAAGGGTTAAGGAAGATTTCAGTAGGGTCCAAACCGGTTTTGATTTATTTTATAAATAAAATCCAGCCCAGTCCGAGGTGGAGATGAGATCTGATTTTCCCAGCTTGCATTTTATTTTATTTACGATTCAACTTTTACGCTCATTCCTCTGTCCTTGGATGCATCTGCAGTTTATGTAACATCAAACATTGCACATTACACTGGTTTTAATTTTAGTTAAAGCTGATACCTTCTGCAGGCTCCCTATTCAAAATTTGAAATGGAACTGACCAGACGACCAAATCTTGTAACTTGCCCGAATTGGCCCCAGCAAATACAAAAGCCTAAAACCGGTCCTGGTCACTAAAACACTTTTTTACATGTCCAATCCCCTTTATTTGGGATGAATTGCACAAAGCATTGGATTTTTTTCCACGGGAAGCTCTTTCACTTTTCTTCCGTTTCTACTTTCTTCTATTTGTATGAATCGAGAATCTAGTGAACCTGGTCGGTTTGGAAATAATATCGGCTTTGTTGATACAATTTTTTCAACGAAAAAACTGGTTCTTGAATCTAAAAATTGTGCCAGTCGTTCCCCATTTCAATACGAATTCGGTTAGAGGGTCGTTGTTGTATAGTACACATGTATGTCTCTGTCCATCATTGGTTTGATCATGGTGATTATGTATTTTATATAAATTTTATATCTAACCTATGCTTAAGTCCTTAGAGTTTACTAGGGTGATCAAATAAGTCCCTCATATACTTGGCTTGGTAGGGTATGGATTGGCTTGGCTTGGGCTGACCTAGTCTCTCAATTCATTCAAAGAAGTTCAACTGACCAGAGTAGGTATTGAAGGATATTCTTCCGATTTCAAAAAATCGGAACTCGTCTTACCTGTTTTTTGTTGTTACAAAAGTTTGTCACTGTTCTTGGGTCAAGTGGGACAAAAGAGGACAATAGGACCTCGAGCTGATTCAAAAGACTATTTGACTACAGTGGACCAGATTATAACCTGATTTACCTCTTCTAGATTTTTACTTTGAAATAACAAAAAGATAGAAAGAAAAATCCTTTAGAATATTGAATTAAAAAGCATTTTTTAAGAAATCTTATTTTTAAACTGAGACTCAAGTGCTTCGCGTTGTTAGTGTCGGTGACCAGTATTGAACGGCTCATGAAGGTCATTTCAATTGATGACTGACTGCTACATTTTTCTTTTTGGTTTCTTCAAACTTGTTTTTACATTCGTCATTGATTAAGGTCAGTTTTTGATTTTCAGTTATTAACTTATCATTTTTACTGGTGCCTATGTTTTAATTTAATTGTTCTGAGCAATTAATTAATTAAAAAACAAATCAACGAATATTGATTTTTAACCCTACAATTACATCATTGATTTTTTATTTAGTGGTGTGGTTATTTTTTTTTTCGGTGTAAACTTAAATTATCACTCGAAAAATGGGAATCCATACACAAGGTAAATAATGGCTTCTTACAACTTTTAAATATTTCATAACTGAATTTCGTTGAAAAAGTTTTCGAATCCCTCATACCAGCGGTATTATTGTATGATAAATATAAGGTCTTCCAAAATAGACATTAAATACCAAATAATAAAGATTACCTACGGACGACTGAGACAATTATAACATGTCCTAATGAACCATCTGGATTCTAGATTATTAGTGTACTTCACTTGGCTTAATTAAGACATCAAAAATTCTCATTTAAATTCTACAGGAGTAGATTGTATTTGTAATAACTGATAACGAGGTAGCCAAGGGCCTGTCTGCAGGAGATATTGATAAATGTCAGCATCTTCTATTTTAAGAGCAAAAAAGCTCCTCTTCTAGATTCCCATCTACAGATGTAATATAATTTTTTCTTCTTCGGCTCAGCCTTTGTTTGATTTGGAAACACAGAACTGTTTATGGCATCTTAAGAGTCTTACTTTCAGGTCCAGGCCTGGACTACAGGTCTCCGCTAAGCTCGTAATAATATTTCCACACTGGAATCCCTCAAACATAAATAAGTAATGAGAGTAATCATAAAATCAACTAGAGAAGAGGATTTTTTTCCTCTTCATCTTCGGTTGAATTATTCCTTGTAGCTTAATCATGCTAAGCAAATAGCCCAAATCCTGGACTGGTTTTGTACGTGCGCGATAATTTAGTAAGGTGTGAGACCCACTCTACCTTCTGAAAACACTGGATAGTAATGATGAGTAATCGCCCGAGTTGAAACAATAATTTACCAGCTCGATTAACTTTAATCAGACTTTAGAGAGGTTGAATCCAGGTATAGAGACAGATGTGAGATGTGCTTTAAGTATTAAGTTACTATATTGATTGCCTAATGTCCCTACTTTTGTATTGGTCAGTTCGCAGTTGGCGTATGTTACTAGAGGATCCGAGGGTGAAATTAAAGTTTAATTTTGAATCAGACAGGTCGACGGCAGGATAATAGCTTCATCAACGCTACATTATGGACTTGATGTTTAATTCAATTCCATGGGCCTTCTTTGGTCATGCCAGATTGTAGACTTTCTAATAGATAATACGTGCGAAAGACTAATTGCCTTAGTGTTGGCAGGAGCATCCGTTCCAACCAATTCCATGCCTTAGACTTGGACTAACTTGCCACCTTAATAAACTGCAAATTGGTCGGCTCAATTAGCAGCATCACACAGTACCCGAGTAACAATTGTGGATGGAGATATCTCAAATACTTTTATACCAAATCCGAAGTGTGTCATAATTGAGTTGATGACTGTTGCTCTCTGCACCACTACACCTAACTGACTCGGCAATTTAAAAATGTTTGAAGTAGACGAGTTTATCTCTCTTTGTTCCAAGAAAGTACAAACTAATTATGTGGATTTTTTCAGAAATATATTTTTTCTGCCTCTCCTATCGCTCGTGCCTGAAGCATATTTCCTATTGTAATACAGATAATTATGAAAAATGCATGTAGATCCGTCAACCGGAAGCTGTTTTCTAATTATTTACGATTTTTTTACTTTGAAAATATCTAAAAACTTCAATCTTTCCTTGTAGAAAGCTAAAATATAATAACTATATTATCGAGCAGATGGAACAATATTTTTTTCTCAATTAACTAGCATCAGCGTTGAAAGCTTACTGGACCAGGGACGCCAAATAATTTAACTCAAAGTAAAAGCATCCATAAGCAACAAAATGCTATTAAACCCAAAACTTGGACTCCAACGGACAAGAAGTTCTCTTGAGGGTGTGGAATGTACAGAAAGGGAATAGTTTAACTTGTGATACGAGGAATTAAAGCCAGAGAAGTATCATGTGAAAGATATATAAACCATTATTATCATACACTCTCGTTAGCCCAAGTATTATAAGTAAAGAATCATAATTCAATTTAATCGTCCAAAATCTCATGTCCTCATTTCTTTGCTCAAGGAGGGCGAAGCGACACGGATGTTGTGAAACAATAATCTTTCATTATCCACCCGACCATTTATCTCCCTAGATTCATAAAGGAAGTGAGTGAAGAAACCGGGCAACTTCGCACTCCTCCTCTCGTGTCCATGTCGCCTATCTTTTCCTGTACGACTCTTCGGCCTATTCTACTCTCTCCATTTTATAACATTTAATAATAATAACTATATACTATCATAATAGTGTCCCCTGAATGGCACAGACAGAATGTGGTTAGCCTATCTTGTTTTACAATTACGGGCCAGAGAAGAGCTCACCGAAACCAGTGTCCTGGGCAAGGGTGATAAAATAGCGGAAATCTCTAAAAAGTTCTCACAGACTCATTCCCCAAGATTTATGAAGCCTTTATGAGGCTGGGAAGCATTAGAAAGAAATTTTCGGCAATCATTGCCCTTAAATTTTGTTAAATTAATAATAGATGGAGGATTGCAGAAATGTGTGTAGAGCGTCTGGAGGGGTTTTTGGAGAAGCAAGTGCAGGGATTCTTGTTCGAAATGAATCACAGCAAGGGCCATTGGAGAGGGTCTCATATTTTATGAAGATTCGCCGTTTTTGAGTTTCATCTAATAACTAGAGCTTCCCATGTAGGAATTCTCAGTTCTTTAATTTGCTTCCCCTCCTCCTCGTCTCTAAATTTTAATTTTGGATTCCCAGACGGTAAATAAATCAATCGTGCTGTGTATATCGGTCTGAACACAGTCTAAATAAAAACCCTCCTTTTATGTATCCAGATATCGGGAGAAGGAGGCTTGGTATCTTATGTATAATTTACTATAGAAATAACCCCAAGGAAAACTTTTGGATGGAAGAGAGTGGCTCTAAATTTTTCCTATTAATTCCCCCAGCGAAAGAAATTAGAAGGAAGGGCTGCTCTCCCTGCCTTTGTGTTCCAAGTAAATTAAAAATATAAATGAGACTACCTCTCTGCCACTCTGGGTGATATTGGCAGGAGCTCCTTTTTAGTGACTATGGCCTCATGATTCTTCTCCCTGCCTTTAAAAACATAGACAATTAAGTTGAGACCCCTTGGTAGAAGTGCGGAAGAAGTTTATAAAATAAATTTAAAGTAAACGAACAAGGAATGGATTGAATGAAGAGAGAGGGGATCTTTCAAGAAGATCTCTTTTCTCCTGATTTTATAAAACAAAGTGTATGCATATGTAAATTGCACTTATTTAATTCTCTCTAACTGCTGCTACTGCCATTGCATCCATCCTCAGAGAGCTGAAGCTTCTTCCACTGATCTCATGTCTCTTCTAGTCCATTCTAGACTAGCTATAATCATGAGCTCTTTTGCAGACAATGCAAATGAAGGAGAGAGCTGGAAGGAGGATGCATTACTTTATAGACTCTTATTGGGATGGGAGCTTGGCCCTGTTTTGCATTTCCGTGTATACGCGGCCGAGGAATGGAAGCGAGAGCCTCATCACACACATTAATAAGACTAATGCTCCCTTTTCTAAAAGTAAACTTTTAATTACGAATTTTAATTAGGAAGAAAGTTCCCGACTTTTTCTGCCCTTCGTTCTCCTTTCATCAAGCGTGGGTTGAACGTTGAAGGAGCGGAGACGGGAGAGGAGCCTGGGCGTTACAATTCAAGGATTTATAGTCCTTCCACTCTCTCTGACAATATTTTTAAGACTGGGCGGTGGGCTGTGAAACACATCATAATTTGAGCTTTTTGATCCAAAGTGCTCGGACATAAAAGTCATGAACTTTCAAGTGCGGCTTCATCCCGAATGCAGGGAGGAGATGGTATGAGAATCTAATAGGAACTCCTTGTTATTTTAAACTAGCGACCAAAGTCAGAATTTGTTGGAAAAACTTTCCTTGTAAAAAAGGAAGGGTGGAGGTGCACCGTGCTTTGCTGTTGGGAGTGAGTGAAAGTGAATGTAGGAGCTGGATGCACATCTTTTGATGTTCTTGATGGATGAGTCACTCAAGTGCCTATTACAAGAGGGAAGAGTTCTTAAAATGGGGAAACTAAAATGTAGCTGTGGGCAAAATGCATGTTTAAGCAACTTGTTAAATAATGTATTAGCACCATCCAAGGAATCCTTGGCAGGAAAGCTCCTTTATGTACCTTTGAAACATTCTTCAAAGAGAAATTTGCATCAAGATCGTATTGCAATGGAATTCTCAATCTCACTCCGTCCCCATGTCAAATTTTGCAACGGAGTACAAATATTTAGAAAAATATTATTTTTGTACTTTTCACTTTTGTCGAAAAATAATCTTGGAAAAAGTTTATACCAAAAGTTCTGTACAAGTGGACATTTTGTTGTTTTGCATCCTTCGATTGAATGTTTAAAATACGAATATTTTATTTCTGGCATTCGGAAAGAAGTACAATAACTTGAGAGTAGTTGAGAGCTATAATCGTTATTGAATGTCCATAGTAAATTAGTTATTGATTCTATAGTTATTGCCTACTTGAAAAATAGAACCACAAAATAGATTGTTAATCACTCATTTTCTAAATAGTCCCAGTCCCCCTCCGAGTCCTCTTGGCGTCCATATCTATTAGGAGTCCCTCGAGTAGGACCGGTCCACTGTAGCTTCTTACCACCAGCACCGGCATGAATTTGATTTTTTGAAGATGTCCATTTTTCGTTTTTTCCACCCTGATTATTCAATCCACCTTTTGATCCCTTATCTTCCATATTCTGTGCCGGTAGGTTCATCCCCGCTGTAGGTTTCATACCTATTGGCTCTCCCATCTCATTAACCATCTTCATATCCTTAGGAGCACCGTCAGTTTGACCTTTCAAAACGCTAGGCTCATGGATAATTGTTATCTGTATCGCCGCAGCATTAGGAATGAATTCCACGTATTGGTCGATATTAGACACAGGGGTACTTGTGCCAGTTGCGCTGGTAGGATTATTGTAAGGTGCCCTGTCAAAAGGGTATCCCATAGGACGAGCATCCGGGAAATCTTCGTCGAGGATTCCACAGAAACTCAACGCGTCTCGACAAGTGCCCTTCTTCAGCCCTTGACGCTTAGGAACAATGTCCTTAGTTCCGTCCGTAATCATCACAAATAGGTCGAATGCCATACCTGAAGGAGTACCTCTAGGAATTAGAAGGTGTTGGGGCCATCCACAGCCACAACGACCTTCCTCCGCTTTGAAATCATTTCTGCCTATCATAGAGTTCAAATTTTCCAGTTGGCGGAAACTACTTTCCATCCTGATGGTAACTGAAGAATCCTCGGACTTTCGGATTATGGTATTGAGTCCAGGTGCCACTAATGAATAATCGAGTCGAGTTGTCGTTATGTCAGTTGAACAAAGGTATTTAAAATTGTTTATGGATCTTACATGTATGACTAAATTTATCTAATTCAAAGAATAACATTCTTTGCGTGGGAATGTCGAAACGATCCCCGTGTTCGTCATTTCTCGGAGCCAGAAAAATTCTTACCGTCGAATTTACTGGAACTCGGGTTTCATTTCTCACCTAGATTGAGATTACGATAATGAAAATATTCACGTCTATTTATTATCTGAATCTGATCGTTATAAAATACCGTTATATTGTATGTGAAAAGATCAGAGTTTAAATGCGTAATTCTGGCCCACACGGGCCCACCATTCTCTGCATCTGTTCTCCAAAAGTCCAATCCCCGTGCAAGGTCTATATCAGTTTGCATCCAATGTGTAGAAAGCATATTTTTTTTCGGCATGCGGGAGTTTGCACTGTCCACTTCGATAGAATCAACAAATATGCCATCCCAGACTAGTGGCCAGGATCCCTAGGGATTAATATGGCTTTAAAAACTAGCCTGAAAAATATGATTCAATATGGCTAATTAAAAAAATCATTAATTTGCCAAACTCTACCTGTTTGAGATCATATGGTGCTAAAGTCATTTTGTACTGGTCAAACATTTGGTCCAGGTACTTGTGCCACCGATAAAATGCAGGGTCTCTCATGGCAGTCGACGTATCTCCCATCGGTCCGAAAGTTTCCTATAATTTGTTGTAACCATTCACAAAGAAGGTTCAATGTTCTTGTTTTTCAGTGTGATGCATGCTACTAAGAATTGAAAATTCAGTCTATGCTATATGCTAATTACCTTGTAAATTCCATGAGGATCATTAGCAAAGGCAATAAGAACATGGCCCATGTTGTGAAACCCAACAACACCATAAAACTGGCCGTGTGGAGTGTCCTGGGAATTTTCTACTATATCTCCCAGAATATCGATGCCAGTTTTTTCGTTTAATTTTTCTCGCCTCTCTCCTTTCTCACGATCAGTCTTTAAATACGTTGTGTGTTAATTGCATTTTTTTTCTCAGAACTATTCGTAACTAAATTGTAAAAAACTACTTACTCTGATGATGTATCCAGTGTCAATAGCTTCAGAGATTCGATCACGCCACTTTTTAAGGTCTTCTACTTTCAAGTCCCAAAATGTGCTGTTTATGGCATCGCTCCGGTATAAGTTCTAGGAGTACAGTTTTCAGTTTATAAAAACAATATCGTGCATAATATCTGGTATTATGAGAATTAGTATCGTACTAGGAGTTTCGTATTTGATTGCCGTGTTCCCCAGTGACGACCGCCATTTGTAGAGTACAGTTTTCCAAAGTATCCCTCGTCGATGACCAAGTTATCAAAGTCGAACACTTTTGTCCTAGATAAGCCATTGCATAAGCGTTCCGTATCGTACCTGCATACCTAAGAAGGATAATTTCCGTCAATAATCGATTTTGTCTATTTTTATCTATTATAGTAGATTTTTACCATTGAATGATGCATATAGTAAAACAGCTCTCCACGACGATCTCTCTTCATTTCCATACGATCTCCGTAGTCCCCAGGAAAGACAACATGCCAGTGAAAGTGATGGCTATTGACTCCGATATCCTCTCGAAAATACCACATCCTACTCTCTGGGTCACTTTGGTGACCCGTTGTATTCCGATCGACGAGTATGATTGTCTAAAATGACCATACATGGGGTGATAAATTCATTCGATTTGCTAAAGCAATTATAAATTACTTTATTTTCGTTGGGCATCCTAGCCATCTGTTCCGCTTGTTTGATTACATGATCGGTAAGAAATAGGTCGGGCATCACTTCATAGAAAGCTGGCATGTCAAAACCTTTTGTGTCCTGTCGGGATGCTAAACAGCTACCCAACGCGTTTATAAAAAGATGTGGGTGTACCATTGGACTGTCCCTGCAAGCACTGGCCATCTTGAACAACTCTTGAGGATTCTTTTGATCTGTGATGATCATAATTCATAACATAATGTAGCAATAGTGATACTGAGGTTTTATTAATCTTGGTTAAACCCTTGACACGCAAAGTTACCCAGAAAAATTCTCTTCAAACGAGCAAGAGCCTCCCTATGCTGTGGAATGAAATAGCCAAAGATTCCACGTCTCGGACACATGGAACTGATTAACTGAAGCTCCCTTGTGGGCATCACTGCTGGTCTAACTACTGTGATGGGATGTATCCTTTGAGACATCATGTTCGGTCTTACAGTCCTTACTGTAGGCTTCAATTTAGACGAATACAATAATTTTGACCATCATGTTTGATAATCTTTCTTAAACGGTTGAAATCTTACCATTTGATCAGATGGTGGGACAGTATAGTAGACCATATTTCCAGTGGGCCCTTTCATTCCCATTCCTAAGGGTTCACCCATTCGTTCGAACAGGTACATGAAATCCCTTTGCATTTCTTGCCGGCTCATTTGTGGTTGAGCCATATTGGGCTTACTGTTATGGAGAAGATTCTACTTTAAAATCGTTTTAAGAATTCAGAGATACCCAAGGCCAAGAGCACTAGTTGAAAGTTAACAGAGACTGGACAAGGTTTTATTTCTTTATTAAATATAAGCGTTTAAAAAGTACATTGATATTATTTTAATTAGATATCTTAAATAAATTATTAAAATTTGTTTTCCTCGTGGTAGACCTCAGAAATGAGAATGATTTCCGTTTCCTGCACCGCACATATCCTTCGTCTCGGACATTATCGATATCTTAATTAAATATAATTAATGGTTATGATACTTATGATAAACAATGTCATTAATACTATTTTTGGCTATAGATAAAAGGAAGTTTTTCATGGGATTAAAAATGCACTGAAGCTTTTTATGAATATTTAATTGGCATGAAAATGCAGTAGTTTTGTTTTTGTTATCGGTATCATATACCACCATGTCATTTGATCAAAAAGTTGTAAGCACAATCATACATACATTTCAGCAATACATAAATATACACCATAAGTCATTATGATTTTATAAGACTTCGCAGCAAATCTTTCTACAGAGTTTTTATGTGCATAGGTAAGAGTAAATATAATTTGTATTGGCTTAGAGGGAGCGTAATTTTTTCCTTCTGTGGAGACATGGTGTTCTAAAATGGTAGTTTCCCGTCCCTCGCCATCCATTATGAAATGCTCCTCTCCAACTCCCGTCTAAAGGAGAAGGCAGGAGGTGATGGATAAAAAGGCGGAAAAACGGG
This sequence comes from Agrenia bidenticulata, assembly GCA_034694785.1. Taxonomy (NCBI): domain Eukaryota; kingdom Metazoa; phylum Arthropoda; class Collembola; order Entomobryomorpha; family Isotomidae; genus Agrenia; species Agrenia bidenticulata. The sequence goes on from JAQFYM010000246.1 coordinate 84,141, forward strand.
AGAAGTACCCGGAGCGGGTTGCGAGTACAAACTTAAAGTTGCCCAGATCCGATTTTTCTCCCTCTTTTACAAGCTAGAAGTGTGTACATTGAATTTGGAGTTTTAGAGGCCAGGAACCTCTCACTCACTCCATGCCATTCCATTCCATATTTTTCCCTTGTCAGAATTTGAGAAAAACTCCACCCAAAAATTGATCGAATTGCTGGACCAATGATGAAACATCTGTTGAATCGATTTTCTCTTTCGCCATTTTCTTTGAACTTTTTCTCCTTAAGACTTACTTGAAAACTTTTTAAAACTTTTAAAACTTTTCTCTCTCTCTCTCTCTCTCCCTAACAATTCGTTGAAGACTAACTTTACAATCTCTTAGCCCCCTCTATACTACCGTCAGTCATGACTATACAAGACTACCAAGGCTCTTTCAGTCTGATTACCTAGAAAAGTTCTTTTATCTTTTGTTTCTCTCTATTCGGTCGTAGAGTCTGGAATGGTTTATACTCTGTACAAGTTACTCCCTATACCCCGAGCATGAGATGAGAATTTCAAAGTTGAAGGAGAGAAAGCTCTTTCTGCATTCTACTGCTTTTTAATACTTTCTTCTTTTATTACCAGGGATTTCGTCTACATATACGTCCTAGGCCTCCTCGCTACAGTAGTTACAGATACAGAGCCAAGTATCTCTATAAAATACACACATATAGACTCTTGTACTCTTTCACTTTGTTCTATTTAACATGCTTCACTGACATTTGTAATCTTGAACGAGGGCCGTAGCTCAATCGATAGCTACAGTATCCGGCAACCCAATCTTTTCAAAAGAGCTGTATTCTCATTATAATTTTATTCTACTCTGATGGGTGGTAAAGTTTGAGTAAAAAAAAAAGGATTACACAAGTAAAGGAAAAAGCTAGAAGTAAGTTGAACGGGCAGAAAGTGCCAAGTTGGTATAAATTTGTGCTTGGGTGTGCTACTATTGTCTAGTTAACTTTTATCCAATGTAAAAGCTTGTCTTGATTAACATTGCCCATCTCTCAGTCTCGAGTTGCCAATCTATTTAGGCTGACGGAGGCATTAAATTCCTCCAGGCAGGAGGAAAAGTCTTGCTCCGTACATGGGCATAAGTAGAGAGAATATGGAGCAGAACTTTTGTTAAAATAAAACCAAGAAATTAGATCCTTGAAATTTGCACTGCTATCAAGTACGGACGACAGAGTATGGAGTGTAAGCACATTTTTAATGAGAAGGAAGGACGAACACGAAACATATCAAATGTACAAAGCCCTTTGTAATTGTTAGGCTTCGGAGCGTCGGCCTCTAGTCCCACTACTTATTACACGAGGTAGGGAGACTGGTGCTGTTTCATTTAAGTCTTTATACGTCCTCTTCTCTCTTTATGTATTTCTTTGAATCAGAATCTCAATACCGAAAATTCCTCAAAGTCACCGACTCAAATCCTGGGTATTACTAAGCTTTAATTTAAAATGTTTCAGTCCGCCTCTCTCAAGCTAGTCAGACAAGTCCTCTCACTAGTCAACCGGGCTTCCACGCAAGATGTAGACAAGAGAAAGAAGGCAGATAGGCGAACTTATGTTCCACATGAAATGAAATTCGGAGAGTTATTAAAATTAGTCGCGATGAGGCTTTTTAGCTTTGTGCGAGGAGTATGAGATATTATACTATTGTGTAATAGATGTATATTATATATTACATAGATGATGTGGGGAGACCGCAGACGAAATTATTACTTTTCAGTCTCCGGCTTCTTCCTTTTTCAATTGTTGATGTTCCGCTACGTGTTATTTCTATTCGTGGTTAGCAGCCCAGAGCCGAGCTCATGTTCCGTTTGTCAAGAGTCAAAATTAAACAAGTCACATACTGCGTAAAATATTTCAGAATTTCATCAGAAATTCAGGTAAAATTGCCGGAACCTTTTGAACTATTTAAAATTGTATCCGATGGGGAAAATATTTTCTGGTATGTCAAAGAGCAGTTCCAAAAACCTTTAATCATAAATCGAATCTTCAACCGAGGTTATGGCTTTTATATGAATTACTCAGTGTTTACTCTTGAGCGTAGGTGTATGTAGTTTACTAAAGTGTGAGGATACATTTCAGCTATATCTCAGTGTGAGGAATAGAGGGAATTAGACATGACTAATAAAGTTACTTTAAACTAATCCAAATTCTATTGACCCTTTAGGTATTGTAAACTACTATAGGGAGCCAGAACTGCATGCTAAATCCAAACATTTTAATTACATTAACGTAATACCCCTAAAAATAATGACGTACTCCCTTTCAGTGCCCTCAAACTTACAGCTCAGGTAGCAAAAGCCTCAAAGGCTTTATTTTTTATACCCTTTTTGAAAAGGTTTTCCCTTTTTAAATTGAATCGAAAAAAAATAACCCTATCTTTAAAGTTTTTTGCCCTAAGTACCTACCTACCAAACCCTTTTGAGAAAAGTAGCTTTTTTTTACAACTTGTTTGTTTGTTTGGTTCAGGCTTATCGGTAAATAATTGAAAGTGTCAAAACTACTGCTAAGAAGGTTCATAAACTTATTATACAACCTCAACAATTACTTAGGTGTTGCTGTAGGCTTCATTTTAAGTACTCCTTTTGTGATACACCCAAGAACTGTACAATGTCGACCACTCGAGGTACACAGTGTGTGGTTAACAAGGTGTTGATTACCGATTTACCTCCTAAATTACTCCCTACATACTTAAGTGAAAACTCGAAACCTTTTTAGTGCTGATTGACATTGAATCTAATCGATGCAAAAACGGTGTCCGTGTCTTATGAGCTTTTTCCGGGATGTAATAGCACCGTCTCGGGTTAATTTGACATGACATGACAAGGACTTAGCTACCTTGGAGAAGGATTGATGATGCACAATCTGCTGCTGTTTGCTTTGTCTTTTGCGATGGGACCAATTGTATTTTCGTATATAATAACCCGTCCAAATACAGACAGGGACAGGAAAGAACCTACTGCTGTGTTTTAGAACTTTGTTCCAATAGTATGAGCAAGAACACCTTGCCGTTATTAAATTTCTTGAAATAAGACCTGTAAATTTAATCATGACAGATAACAGTGTCATAAGGAGATATAAGACATTTTTCAGACTCAATGGAAGGGAGTGTGAAAGGCTTGCGAGGGGATGGATTAAAGATGGAGGGGGAAATGTTACCTAAATGAAGGACATTAGGCCGTCTCTGCTAAAATTCCGACATCACATCTTCCGTCTCCCTTTCATCCAATATACACAGAAAAGAACTCTGCCAACTAGGTAAAGATAGGGCTTAAGCACTAATGTCATTAAAAACTGGATGGGTATATATGTCCCATCCGTAATGCCCTATTTTAAGCTTCAGAAAAGTTTTAACCATTTCTAAAATCCTGAGCTGCTGTAAACCCGGGAGCCAAGCATCCCGTACTTTATTCAAGAGATTCTAGAGGTGACGTAGGTTCAAGGAAGGATATGGCACTCAAGATAAAAAATGATCCATTGCAGACCTCTGGGGAAATTAATGGATGGTTTCACGTTTTTCTTAATCTATTTTACTTAATTAAGATCATTTGAGAGATACTAACTTCCACAAAGTCATCAATTTCCCTTGAGTTACTGTAGAACTCAGTTTATAACCTTGGATTGGAATATATAAACATGTGCCTATACCTGTACTCTACTTTTACCTTTTCCTTTGACTTTGAGACTTTGACAAAACTCAAAATAAAGCAAGTCACTCAAGTCGCTGAGGCAACTTTATTTTCAGTCAAGCTCAAACTGCCAAAAATCAACCCTGTTGTTTTGTCGCTCTAGCTATCTAACACAAGTGGAGAATACTATTATAGGACAATATCATGCAACGAGTCCCTTATAAGTATATCCTCCCAGCTCTTCTCCTCCCTATAGATCCCTTTTAATGAAAAACTTTTCTTGTTAACTGTGGGAGTCATTCTCATCTAAAAAGACAATAGATCGAGGGAATTTGAGGGAGGAGAGTACAATAGAAGAAATAACAAGCACATGAAAAGGCTGCCAAGGCAGGTACATAGCGACTTCATTACTACGCCAATCTAATAAGTGCCTTGTCCTCTTGAGTTTTAACCAATAAAACAAAGTCTTTTGACGGCTGCAAGAGACCCAAAAGACTGGAAGAACATTTTCAAAAAAACCATCAAAAATTTTGATGAAATAAAATAACATTCAAAATGTAGCCACCGCAAAGGACACTCGACACTCGACAGGTGGAGAAACAAAGGACAAGTAGAACATATCAAAGTGATATGAATATGACATGCAGGAGAGACCCACGAGATGCCATGCACTGCCCTCCTCACGACAGAATACACGAGCTCTAATAGTCGGATTGAATTTTGATATCAAGCCCTCAAACCTTCATCATGAGTCTTGATCAAGATCGAGGGGCCTAGTTTTGATATGCAGATATATACACTACTGGCCCATTGAATTGGAATAGTATAGTCTCTAAATGTTTCTCGTCCGCCAGATGCACCAGGGAATGCGTAATCCAAACCTTGTCTCAAACTCACTAGGCACGATGATAAAGCTCAATTATGGTCAGTCCGGTCAGGGTCCTGCATCCAATGGTCGTGTGGTCAACTGGTCTATCTAAATGTCAGAAGAAGGGCGAGAAAAGTTGCTACTAATTTCTAGTTCTTTGAAAACCATTTCACTGTCAAAGGTGTTGATTAGGTAAGCCATGACTTTCGGCCACATTTTCGAGACATCATAACTTCTTCCGGTTCGATACCTTTTTTTTAGTTTTTGGCATACATACAGAGAATATTCTTATGTTTATCTTGGCTAAAAAGGAAAAAAAAGGTATCGAACCGTAAGCTTCTACATAAAATGTCCTAAGGGGGTTTTTTGGACCCAAAATGCTCCAAAATTCATAAAAATACTCATTTAAAT